>VXAX01002638.1:441245-492389 GCA_013399835.1 Leptocoma aspasia
ACTGGAAGTAGCTGTATTATATGAAAGAAACCCTTTCAAGAATATTCCAGAATGAGATATTCCAAGTTTGCCAGTCCCAAGTTTACCTATTATGTTTTCCATTTTAATGTTAAGAGGAAAGCAAGACACACACAAAACACACCAAATCAAAATAATCCTGACACAAACCCAAAACTCAAATCCAAATCTAAAACATTGCCATAAACCCCAAGTCCAAGGATACTACCCCCTCCCATGTCGTTTTCAAGAGAATGAAGTATCTTTGACAGTTTTACTGTTGCTTCCATTAAATTTAACGTAGCTACATGTTTTGAGTTGCATCAAGCTGATCTCAAGAGGGATGACATCACATTTTGAATGCTACATGTAGCCATCTCTGTCAAGTGCTCTAAGGAAAAAGAGACTTTCAGAGGAGAGACCTCAGACTTATGCTTAGAAAAATCCTTGAGGTTCACCCAGTATTCTGTGCCACAGCATTCTGTTTTACATCTCAGACCTAGAATATTGGAAGGATGCAAACAAATATATTAGATCTTATAAGTGATCTCCTCTCCCGAGCAAAAAACGTGGGTTTTGTGGTATTCTCCCACTCTGGAATGTTTACCTTTTACAGGTGTTAAAATGTAGGAAAATGAAAGGTGTCTCCCTTTCCTTGTCACACATACACAAAATAATCTCTGGCTTCCCTCTGCCTGTTCCCTGAAGGCTGTGGATAAGAAAACAACCCTTATAACAGGAAAGAGCAGGATACATTGAAGGGACCTAATGAGAATGAAGAGTTGCAGTTGCAGAGGGTTGCAGTTGCTGAGCACAGACTCCACTGCACACGTATCACTGGTAGGTCTTATGTTCCCCTACTCACAAAGCAACTCCAGCATCATACAGGAGGCATGGAGTCTGCTGCCTCTGCACTGGCAGTCCTAGCAAATGGCTCATGTCATAAAATTACCTTTGCTGCTACAGAAAATAATATCCCATTCTGAATATATTTTCAGGGGTTTCTAGGTGCATTATATCTCAAAATATACTAAATGTCTTTGCTTACTGCTAGACCTACACACTTAGCTTAGGATTTGAAAGTCATTCCAAAAGCATTTTAACTGTAATAATAAGGTGCTTTAAGTAGGGGCAAGCTGTCACCAGGAAACCTGTCTGCATTCAGTAGTAACCCTGGTGAGCCATATAAATATGCAGCTGATCATCAGGATACAGGACACTGAACACACCCCATAAAAGCCCTAGTGAACAGCCATGAAAATTTTACATTTACTTCTACACAGTCTCTAAATACTGCTGAGACTCAGTTACTCTATCATTAAATGAACTCTGCACCTGAAGAATTTACTGTGCTATAGGGAATGGTATCTACACAAGCACATGATCATGTCAATCAGCACCCTAACACATGCCAGACCACAACATTCCAGTACTGTAATAATTATTTCATTGGTATTTAAATAATTATTTCACTTCACCATACCAACTAACAGTTTCTAAAGCTGTTAATAATATTAATTAGCAAAAAGTAGAGACTTCCTATTTTAGGTGACACAGTGTAAAATGTGAAGTATAGAGATTTCCTTTTCTTAGCTTAAATCTAAGAAAGAAAATGGTTTACCTTTTTTTTTAATAGTAACTTTTGAGATAGTAGCATTTTCTGGGCATTAGTAACATTTTTATGGTGACAGATAAACACATTCAAGATTAATTTACTAAGATATTTGGTAACATGGAAATCCAATTAATCTGTTATAATTGATCTTTCACCTTACCATATATTTAGCCATTGAATCCATTTGTAACCTGATGAAATATTATCCAAACACTGAATGCTGCTTTGATGGATGTTTTGGCTAAATAGCTGAGGATACTGTAGCACAGAATTGTATCATATATCCTGTTTACTACAGCCCAAAGACAAAATTACAGGTTCTGGTATGTCAGTTATCTGGTATTCCTGTGCTCAGGAATTTTCCCATGGAGAGGTTTAAAACACAGTCTTCAGCAAGTTGGCCATACATTACTCTGGCCTTAACTACGCCAAATCTACAACTTTGGCACAAGAACTTAGAGTATCTCCATGGCCAAATTTTGGCCAAATTCTGAGGAGTGTGATCACATTAATTTACTGGAAGCCTGATATAACAACAGAACCCTCACACTTGGGTAATTACTCAGCAAATTAATGTAGTTGAGACCAAAGATCCTTGTTCTTCTATCACTTGCCAGATATGTTATTCTTCAAGTCCTCACAAACTTATACACAAATACATTAAGTGCTCTGCTGGAAGTTATTATAGCAAGAGGAGAAAACATGTTCTGAGACACTTAGTAGATTTGTATCAATTCTCCTTTGTAAACACAGTGAAATAAAGAATTAGCCTTAGAAATGGAAGAAGAGAGAATTTCTATAATATTTTTCTGCTTCATGTGCTTTTATCATGGATCAGCTGTGGTCTGTGATCTTTCAGAAGTATTTCACACATGCTCTGTGGGTATTAATACTGAGACCAACAAGAGAGAAATGCAAACTGGGTGCATACTTCACCCTGTGTGTCAAGCAAATCTAGAACACGCCACGTCAGCAAAACAGCAGTTTCATGAGATTTAAGCTGTCTACATTCTATAATTGCACATACAGTTACTTAATTCTAAAATAAAGTCTTACACAGAAGAAATCAAGTCTTAGCTGTGAATATAACATGCATTTATTTTGGAAACTAACAATGTCATGTTTTGAATCATTCAGGCAGGGCTGAATTCATCTGTACATGTTAGAATACATCAATACCAGGACTTTGCAATATTTACACATTCAAATCAGAAATGGCAAGAGAATCAGAAATAGTCAGACATGTAAAGACACAGCAGCCATACCATTGCCCACAAAGTAACCATGAATGCAACACCTATTTGATTCAAGCCTTAGTTATACCAAATGATATAATAAATTGATTTGTTCTTGACAAAAGCATCAGTTAAAAGACCTATGATGAACCAAGCCCCTTTCTTAACTAACTAGCTATGTGGCTTGTCACTTTGCATGGGAGGAGTTTGAAATCATGATACATTGGAGCGTCTGAAGGATGTGTGCCTTTAGCATACGAGACAAAACAAGGAACACTGTAGAAATTTGGATAATTTTTAGTCAGTTATACTCTCATACTGCTATAAAACTCTGTTAATAAACTAAGAACCAAACATGCTACATATTGCACAAAGCTTTCATGTTTAAGAATTGTGATCTATAAGACAAGAAGCAGATGATCAGGGAATTATAAGATCAGTACAACAACAGTTTAATAAGCAGTGCTCTTAGTTCTGTGAGAAAATGTTACCTCTGTTTTTTTACAGGCATCCTGACAGAGAACTTAAGACAGGGTTTGAAATATGATTATAAGGTAGCTTTATGGATAATTAAATGAAGTACCTTCTAATCATGAGAAACACTCAGAGAAAGCAGAAAGGTGCTTGCGTAGAAATGAGTGAGTGATAAGGCAGACCAGCAGCATCAGACAACAGGTGCCTCAAAAACCAAATTAAATACAGTAGATAGGGAAGTGGATAGCCCTGAAGGTCTTGAAAGCAACAACTTTTAGGAACAATCTGGAAAATTATTCTCTAAGTTGGTTCTACCAAGAAAGTAAAGTGTTATTTTTCAGGTAATTACTACTTCAGCTGTACACAATTCCATGAGTATCACATAGCTTTTTCTTTCCACACATCTCTCTTCTTTAAGAGGCTTAGAAAAGAGAGATAGCCACGAGTCACTCACTTTCTTTATTGGGCCCAAATCTTTATGACTTAAAGGAAAGATAAATGGAAGAAAGCAAAAAGTAAAGAATTCTTTCCTGCCTCTAATGACAGCAGTTAGGACTTTGGAACAGCTCAGGTTTCTGCAGCTTCCAAAATGCACTTCCACAATCATCTGGTTTGACAAGATACGGGGTGGGTTTTTTTTAGGAAAAAAAAGTGAGAAAGCTTAGCAAGACAATTCTCTAAAGTTCTGTTGTGGCTGAAAGCATAGGCAACAACAACAACCACCACTTTTACTCCTGTAGCACATCCATTGCAACAAGAACAACACGTTATGGCAGAACTCAGCTGTGTTGAGTTGTAAGGATGGAAAGATCATACAAAACAATTGCAATAAGATTTTACTATTAATATCTTACCTATATTCCAACTAAGTTAGTCTAAGCCTAAAGTGGGACAGCGTCTAACACAACAAACCTTCCACTATACCAAGTAATTGCACTTCAGTAATCAACTAACTTAGAAAAACCTTGGGGAAAGTTTGGGATTGGGTTTTTGTGGTTTTAGATATTTTTGGGCTATTTTGGTTGCTGTTTTCTGCTTGGGTTTTGTATGTATGTTTGTTTTTCGGTTGTTGGGGGTTTTCCATAATTTTAAATTTATTGAAATTACTGTTTGATTTCGCTGCCATTGCTAGTTTTATATTTTGTTGTCTTAAGAACAGTGGAACTGGTTGAAGACTAAAGGTACTAACAGCAGACACAATCCTTATCCAAAGGAACAGGAAGCAGGCATGAAATATATCTGCAAACACACCATGGGGGATGCCAGTGTGTGCCCGCTTCCCATGAAATAATGTCTGAGGAACAATATTTGAAAGCTAAAAACCCTGCCACTAATGCTCTGCACCCGACACCTGCAAAGAGATGCTGAGATTATCTCTGAGATTTCCTCCCAGTAATTACACCAAGTATTTAAGAACTTTCAAAGGATTAGCAGAAATCATCTATTTTGTTTGGGTCTTATTTTTCTTTAGAAAACTTATTTTACTACCCCTAGAAAATAGTCTAGCTTCAAAGCTTCCAGATGGGAATAACAGTAATTCACAAACTTTTTTTGTTTATCAGTAGAACATTATTTATATTAACACCAAAAGATTTCAGGACAAAATATATTTCCAAGGAATTAATTGCCCCTCAAGTATACAGAGTGAGTTAAGAGGTACCACAAGTTTCAGTACTGCCAGCCTGGTGAAAACCAATGGTCACAATATTCTCCCTTGCTTATCAGCTCTCAAGAAAGCCCCCACAGCAGTACCCTTCTTATGTATTAATGGTTTCTTGTTTTCCACTGTTTCTTAATGTGACTGATGTGAAAGCACCTATGCTGGAGTCTTAATTGCTTTGCTTCAAAGCTGAGAACAGATCTGGAAGCTTACTGTTCCTAAAATTTTGCCAGAATTTCCTTGGCACAGATGGGCAGGACAAGACATGACTGATTGATCACTGTAATTGCTAAATAGGAAAGGATTAATTTAATTTTAAAATGTATTATAAACTTCATTTATCTATACTGCAGTTCCAAACTCTTGAGTCACTTAATGGCTAGATCTGTGTGTTTGTGTGTGTGCGTGTGTATTATTTGCATTTTACTCCAAACATCCCAAATGGAGAAGGACTAAAACAACCCTCAAAAAACCAAAACCAACTAAACAAAAGCATCCCACCAAAATAGTTTGAAGCTTAAAAAAATAGGTTTAAATAAATGTGCAGTTATTAACCCACATACAAATGTGTATTCAGTTTTGCTGTCCTGATCAGTACCAATTTTCTAAGTGTAACAAGGACACTCAGAAGTGAAAAGACCAAAACTGAGAAATAAGTCATATTGTTAAGACTATTAAGGGAATTATTTACCTTTCAGGGTCCATAGCTAGTTAAAATGCTCACTAAATGTTTCGAGAATAAACCCAAACATCTGAGGAAGCACTAAACCACTCTCTGGAACATCCTCCTTCCCTTAACACTGATTACAGATGCCTGTGGGGTGGGATAGGTGAATAATACCCACTGCACCTATTCTTATGTAGGTAATGCCTATGCCATAGGCATTTTTAGGCTGACATTCATATTTCCCTATTTCTATATTGAAGATATGCTTCTATGAATAAAATAATTTTAATTTAATGAGAGAATCTAAATTCAGCTTATATCTTTGCTGGAACTGATTATCTTCAAACACACATAATAAGCCAGAACTAAGCACAGAGAGATTGACTCACGCTTTGTTGACACCTTTTCTTCTCTCACTCAAGATGAAGATAAATGCATGTTCATCTTTGGCTATTTCTTTGCATTTTTTTGCCGCTTCTGCATTGTTCTGAAATGCACCCTATGAGACTCAAATCTCTTCGTTGTCTCCATTTTCAAGTCTTGACAGATAGGTATATGCAGGTTACTAAATTACTACAAAACCACCAAACACTTTGGTCCAGATTATTAAACACATTCCAGCTTCTTAGTATTTTTTTGTAATTTGTAACTCCTGGTATCTGGCCCCTGGAATTGCCTTTTTTGGTAGCAGAAGATTACTGTTGGCAAGAGAGATCTAGGATTGTGCTTGTAATGTATTTTCCTTTTCACAACCAGTGTGGAAAAACACACCAAGTACCTATCTACATATTACACTCATCTAGAGTCCATCTGGATCACACTGAGCACTTGTTCCTGGGAAGCAAAACAATGTGGATGACTCCAAACACCTTACTGCACTGAGACAGCACATTTCCCCCAGCATTAAGAGATACAAACTCCCTCAAGACTGATTAAAAACCTACACTTGTTATCTTGCTGCATGTTTTATCCACTGCATTCACAACAGACAGCATTGCTGCTGGGCACTTTCTCCAAAGACTGGCCACTGAAACTGTTGAGGGATGCAAATAAATAGCCCACCCTGAATGTACAGCTGTACCACCAAGTTAAGAACATGACACTGCCATAGCATCCTCACATCAAAGAGGCAGTAATATGCGTGCAAAGGTAAACCTGAGGACACACTAACAGGACAACATCATGAGAAATAGCAGAAACAAACACGATGTGACAACCAAACAGGGGTGCCAGCTAATGGGAATTGTTAACCCTGGCAGAAATTACCTGGGCAACGATATCTGAAATACCCATAAAAGTGTCAAACCCATAAAAATCAGGACCAATGGGAAAAGAGTAAATATTTACTTTGGAGGAGAAAAAAGTGGTATGGAGAGAATTGGCAAGTGGAAGAGGGGGAAGATGACTAAGAGAGCAAAACCATCCAGCCATAATTGACCACAGTACCTGACAAGCAGTCATGTGCTTGATCACCACAGTTTGCACAGGTTGATAAAATCACTGCTTCCATCATGCCCACCTCTGATCTACTTGCAGGCTCAAGAAACACACCTATTTTCCTTGGCATCAGTTAGGGAATTCTTGGAGCACTCTACCTAGCATCAGCATAGAAACACCTCACCTTCTCTGTTACAGGGAATATTTGTAAACAAGTTAACATTTTGTAAACATATTGTAAACAACTTGACAAATCTAGGTCAAATTCACCACATTACAACAATTTTAAACCATATTTTTAGCAAATCTAGTGCTTAGCAAAATAAAAACCATTACTCTACATACAGTAGTCCTCTATAATTCTCACTGCATGAAACCTTCCACAAAAAATGTGTAAGCTTTCTTACAAAGGAAGTTTTGGAAAGTTTTTTTTTTAATATCCATTATAAGGATAATGTTTATTATATTTCATAAAAAGAGAGTGGCTTATGATGAGAGGAAATGGATTACCAATTATATGCTTAGCAGCAGACCTGTCACAGACAACAGCACTGGTCTCAAAGTATTGACACTGAATCCATCTCAAAAGGAAGTATTTTCTATAGGATAAGAACTCAGAAAAACCCAGGATCCAAAGCTAAATGTGACTATAACATTCTAAACATCTCAGATTCACAAAAAGCTGGTTTTTAAATCTCAACTTGCTCTTCCCCATGACCTTTTCAGCTTTCTTGGCGGGAGAAAACCTTTAGACTGAATGATTTGATCTTCAGGGATTCTAGACCCTTCTGATTTTAGATAACTGTAATTCTTCCATTTTCTTCCAGGAAGGTAATTTCCAGGTCAATGCACACATTAGACACTTTAAAGCTTGCATGAGCCTAAGTCAACACTATCAGCAGAAAGACCATGCACAGCCTTTTGTGTCACCTCCCTGCAGAGCTGCCTCTCTTCTGGCATGCACATTCAGAGAGCAGAATATGGGAGCTGTCCTGAAGTGATGTAAACAAGTTAGGATATTTGTCAAGTTTTTAAATCCCCATCAACTCCCAGATCTTATCCGTTCCATAGCCCCACAAATATTTGTTTATGCATGGAGAAGGGCCTCATGTTCTTCAAGATCATCACCTGTTTAGCGCCAATTTTTAACATCTGAGAAGCCAAGAATCAAGAGTTGCCCTAAAAATCCCAGATAAAAACTCCTCTCTAAAAAACCCTACAACCCCTCTCCCCCCACAAAACCTCACCTCCTTTAAAAAACAACAGCAACAAAAAACCACAAAAAACCCCAAAACAAAAACCACAACCACAACCACAACAAAAAAACCAAACCCAAACCAAAACACACAAAACCCCCAAACAACCAAATCCCTTAAAAATAGTTATTCTCAAGAGATTTGAGACCTACTTGTGCAGATTAAAGAGTTTTGCACTAGTTTGAACTGCTTAGTCTGCATTCTTTAAGCCTTTTTGGTGTGAATTAGCAAGAACTCAGCAGTAGCAAGTTTTCACTTTGTATCAAATTAGTTGGACTTACTCCACTTTAAGGCTGAAATAACCATAACTAGGACAAACAGATGATCTTCTTGCCTACCTTAAAGGTTTGCAGCAGTATAGCTCCCACCAATGGTTTCATATCAGTACAGCTATACCAAATAAACCCAAGTAACCTCAAGTTCAAGATATACACCTAAATTTCAACTGAAGTCTGTTTTCTCTGTTAATCAAAGGCTTTTCAGGCATTCCTACTTATATCACATCTAAGAATCTTTAAGACCTGATTTTCAAAGGTTTGACACTAAGAGTTTCACAGGGAAAAGGTGAAGAGATTTCAGAAGAGAAAACCCAATTCTTGGAAACCTATTTTTTTTTCCCTAGAGAATTAAGTTTCACCTCAAGCATAAAAGACTCATTTAGGAATACTTTTTAATATCCCTACATCTAAAATTAAAATAAAATAAAATAATTTTTTTAAAAAAATCTAGATTTGGTTACATAATCAAAGAGAGGCTAAGCATCTTCTCAGCAAAGACAAGGAAATTTTTATATATAAGCTAGTCCTATATTTCTTATAACTTAACCATACAGTGTGTTAAACTGAATACTCATAGAAAAAAATAATTGGCACAGCAGAATAAAACCCTGAAAATTCTTAGATACTTTATATTTTCTGCCATATTGTGGAGAATAACAGATGGAATGGCCATAAATAGCAGACTTCAGTTTATATAAATTTGTTCCAAAAGCCACAGATGAATTTTTTATTCTGACTTACTATAGAGGAACCAAAGGCCTTTCCATTGAGTTTGTATCAGGAAATACTGAGAGTGTGTACAATAATCTCTTGTAACACTTCTCTCTGGAAAAAATGTTTTTTTATTTGATTAATGTGTCATAATAGTAGGCAAAAAAAAAAAAATTAATTCAGTTTGCACAATCATGTCCAGAAATCTCTTTCTAAATGTGTGGGTCAAAGTTCCCAGACCAATCCAAGCCTTGTGCAGTTCAGCTCTTGCCATAAAGCACAGCAGAACTGTGACCATTCTCTCCTATGTACAACTGCTACGTGTAGGTTGAACACGCTACACGGATCCTTGGCTTTTTTCCCCTATTTCGGTTGCTAGGTATCATCTACAGGAACACTGATGGAAAAAGGAACTCCTTGGTCTTCAGATCCAGCAGTTTTGTGGCTTCTTTCTCAGAGAAAAAGAGGTCTGTCTCTTCTGAACAGAAATACTTGTAACATTGCCCAGAGAAAGGAGAAGGCAACAGAGCAAAACTTAACATGAAAAGGACAATTATTCAACAGTGTCAAAGGAGGAAAGTGAAAAGTCCCAATCAAATCCTGAGGGAGGAGTTGGGACAGTCAATCATGCATCTCCATACTCACAGTCCTTGGCTGACCCCTGCACATTTAGAAGAGTAGCCTTGTGCAAAACACACAAACGCAGCCATTTTCATGCTGTATCACTACATCAACAGAAGTTCACATTTTATGATTCCTTAAGGTAACATTAAAAATACACAAATCTCTAAAATACAATACCCCTTCTGTACTCCTACGCTACAATTGTGAAACAAAGCTTATCCAACTGAATTTTTGCAATAAACCAACCTCACAGAAAGAGACGCTGTTTCATACACAGGGAAAAGGTTCCTTAATAGTACCCTTTAGTAAGGCATCACCTCTTCTAAATCAGTAATAGCACTGTGCATTGGTGTAATATTTAACTTTTGGTCAAAAATGGTTATTAAATCTCTATTTTCAAACAAATACAATTTTTAACTGGCCTTTAGAATTTATTCCTAAGCACTAACCTACAGGAATAAAACTCTCTCCCACACAAGGCAAATACTGCAGCCTCTCTACTAGTGCTAATAGATACATTACTGAAGAATGTCAGCCATGACTCAGACTCACTTCTTCCAAACAGGAGATCATAAGTTTTGGCATTTTTTAAGCCCTGCAGTCATTAAGCTATGTATTTTCTACATGCACACACAAACACACACACTCCTAATTTTTCCCCTATGTTCTGAAGTGTAAAAATAATCTCTCATCATCAGCAGCTTTCAGACGGAGCTGGGCCTTACAAAATG
Source organism: Leptocoma aspasia (assembly GCA_013399835.1). Taxonomy (NCBI): domain Eukaryota; kingdom Metazoa; phylum Chordata; class Aves; order Passeriformes; family Nectariniidae; genus Leptocoma; species Leptocoma aspasia. The sequence continues at coordinate 451,931 of VXAX01002638.1, forward strand.
AGATCAACTAAAACATAGTAAGAAAAAACAAGAAAAAGAAGTAAGAGCTGGCAAAAGACAAACTACAAGCTAGACAGCATTGTTTCTGTGACTAATATTTAAACACTGTTAGAGTATACAAAGGACAGTAATGACCTGCAAGAATTACAGTACCAGTAAACTCAGAGAAGTCATTGTTCATGGTGGAGCCTCACAGCCAGCTCCAGCCTTGTCAGCAAGGAATTGCCAGATCCCTCATGCTGAGTTGAAAGAAATTTTCATATTCTAAAAGACCTAATTATGGCAATCAAAATATAGTGATTATATGCCCTTTAAACAGCAAACACACTCCTGCACACAGAAGAACAGGTTACAGGTACACAGAAACGAGTGAGTATCAGAGTGAGTGCCAGCTACCTCTCTGGTCAGAACCTTGAACATGAACAGACACTTTAAGAACCCGCCTGGAAAAGAACAAGAGCCCATCTTTGATCCCAGTGCCCAAGCTGAGGTAAGACAATCAGTAATTTTAACTACTTGCTTGACATAAATTGCATATAAGTCAGCTGATTAGATCTAACCAAAACTTGGACATCCTGCAGATGCAGAAATAAATAGAGAAGAGCAATTTTCCACAGGTTCAGAGTGCTGCCACTGCAGGGAGGCTGAGCTCAGCTCAGCTGACAGCGTTGCTCGGTGCTGCTACAGAGACCTTTTTTATAGGAGAAATTTAGGACAATGCTTAGAGTCGTGTCAGCTCTCTTTATTAAGGTCCTCGCAGAGATTTGTTTGACACAATATATTTTTAGCAGATCAAAGTATTCTATATGTACGTTAGGCAAAGTAGAGAGCATGCTGTACTTCCCTCTCTTCTCTCAGAGTTTGAAACAAAGCATTAAGAACCAAGGTATGAGTCGTTTATCTGTCAAATAAAGATCAAGGATGATTAAGAGCCTCTGGCAAATAAAGATCAAGGATCGTTAAGGGCCTCTGACAAAGCTGATGGTGCAGTGTGTCCCCATCCAGCTTTAAAAGGCATTGATACAGAGGCCCTTGCTGCTATCATAAACCGGAATTTTTTGGAAGTTTGAAGTCATTCCCTTCAAGATCCATGAAGTTCAGTACCTGTTCTTCATGCCCATTGTAACTTTTTGCTTTTTCTTTTCTCTGATCTCCTGTAATATTTGAATTCAAGTGTAATGGCTGATGAGGAGTAGGCTGACATTAATAACCACATTGCAACCCTGAAATACTGTGTTCTTGTTATTAAAACAAAAAAAAAGCCACCAAAAAAAAACCCAAATAAAAGAATTTACACTTCTGCCTGCCTCCTTACGTTTACAACCTGATCCCAACTCAAAATCATAACTGGAAGGTGTTTAAGAAATCATGAATGCAGCTCTGTGGATATAGGTAAGTAAAAGCTGATCATAAAGAGTCACTCAAACGGAAACAAACAAAGCCCATCAACTTTAATTTTTACTGAACACTTGGATTAAACTAGAAGATAAACACTACAGAAATGTCCTTGGAGACTGCAGTTTGGGGATCCTTCATTATACCTGGGATGCTTTAACAGATGACAATTAGACTGATTAGAAGTTACCCGGTTGAACACTTTGGCTGTCAGAAAATGCCACCAGTGAAAAGTGAAATAGGTTGTAACTGACACTTTTTTCTAAGAGAAAAATATCAAAACAAACAGGGAACAGGGTTTTGTTTCCGATGTTTCTAAAAGATAGATCTCTCAGGGGATGCTTGTGGGAATTCTATGATTCACTGGTGCTTTAGAGCTGTAGCTGTGGTCTGCTGAGGAGGGTGGAAGCACAGGGACTTCCAATCCTGACAAGACACCAAGAATTGCACCGCAGATTTAAGATTCCAATACTTCAAGGCACATCTTTAAGTGAAAAAAAATAAAAATCCATCAGTATCCAGACCTTTTCTCTCAGATATCTTACTTCAACTGAGTGATAAGGAGTGCAATTTCAGCCAAATCTAATTTCTTTATAGAGTCAAGGACAAAACCTCAGACATCTCCATATAACTACATTTAGACAATTCTTCATTCCTATAGAAGAAAGACTCCTTCATTTGAAGGCATTATAGTCACTGCTGCTTAAAAAAAAAGATAAAGAACCACCCAGTTAAGTCTGTATCAAAGTCATGAGCAGCAGTGCTCCTCAGCACAGCAAAGTGCTGGTTACTCCATGCTAGAGGAGGAGAAAATTTAATTCCTTTAATTAATTCCATTAAAACTGATTGTAGTGTTTACTGCTATTATTACCAAAACATCTGCCATTGCCTCTCACTTCAGACATTTCTTCTTGTTTAGCACCTCTCACAGAAACTGTGCTCTTGAATGTTGTCATTCACTGAGGCTTCTTTTTTGGAAATCTATCATAGACGTGACCATACATTGCAAGAAACTTGGGCATCTGAACAACAATTGTCTTTGTGCTTGACCCAATGAACCTTGTTAAAAATTCCCAAAAAGCCACTAAATGACAGTTTCAGACTGAATATAGTGAGAACAGTAGATGAAATACTCACATCCAAGTAGGAGTTTGCACACAAATAAAGGGCAGAACTGTGTAAAAATCAAGTAGTAAGGTTCTGCTTTACACAGGTGCAATCTTCACTGGTTCAGCTAGTGATGATCTGAATTAGCACCTCAAATATATTTATTATGGACTGGCTCTGTATTTGCTTGAGTTCCTTTTTCCTCTGCTTTTGATTGTTTTGGGCTTGCTTTTTTCTCATCTGCCCCACTCCCTGTTTTCTTTTTACCTCTAGTCTCAAGTAGTACTCACAGGAAGAATCACTGAAGACACATGGGAACCTACCTCTAAAAACATTGCTGTGCAAAATCTGCAGTGACAATGTCTTTATGGACACAGGTGTGGAAATTAAATTTTGGCATGAATTACAGAATACCAAAGTACATTGGAGTAGACCACATGAACCATAATTCAGATTATTCATATCGTAACATATTGTGCACTAGTGTGAAAATTAAATTACAGAACAGATAACAGTCTTGCAACTGTGGAAAGAAATAGAAGTAAATGGACATTTCATTCATTCTCAAAGAGAATAAAGCTGTTTTCATGATGTGGACAGTTTTTCAGAGATTTTTAAGTTAAATACATTTATATCAAACAAGTAAATACACTAAAAATGAAAAACTTTAAATTAGTTCTTGTTAATACTAACCTTTCAGACTTTGTGTACCCTAATTTACCTTAGTTAAACCAATAGCATAATGTTCAGAAATGCCTGGGGGGATGTTGGGTTTTTTCACTTTTTCGTTTAGGTTTTTGTTTGGGTTTTTTTAATGTGACATTTTGTGCTAGAACTACAAAGCTTTTTAGGTACATAATAATATAATCATCCAACTGAAGTTAAAAAAAAAAGAAAATTAAGAGTAGAATCTGCATATTTCCAATTCCTGTCCTAAAACCCTGAAATGCTACTTTGTCTAAACTCTTTGAAATAAAACAAAACTAAGTGGCAGGAACCTTTTCATTAAAAAAAAAAAATAGTTTCTTTGATAACAGGCAGCAAACCACCTTTCTTGGAGCTGCTGAGGCAGCTATACTCTAGAGGAGAGCAGAGATTAAGATAAAGTAGAAATAAAGACAGAAGACACCACTGTGGTTTCTATTTGCTCTAGATTGCTCCTTATACTGCATGCAAGTTTCCTTCCATTGCCTTTCAGAGATGTTCTCTTCCTCCCTGTTTTCTGCACCCTTTTTAGGTGACTTAAACCACTCCTAAATTCTGTTTCCTGTGCCAGATGTCTAAAAATTAGTCCCTGCAGAACATGATTCAGAAGCTCTTATTGAAACAACACATATTTTGCAAAAACACCCTTTTAAGTGGCAGCAGAGGAGCTACATTTAGAAAGATGGAGAGGAAAAGAAGAAAGCTATTTAGTAATAAAGTAGATAGTATATGTCAACATTTTGTACATTAGAAGTGACAATACATCTTTCTTCACCTACAAAAAGAACAAAGTCATGATTCAGCTCTTTATCCAGAGGCAAAAATTATTAAAAAGATCTGGACACTGCTTAAGTGAAGTAATATTTCACATAGGGAGCATACATATTTATAATGACTCAGTCAAGTTTCACAATGGGCACGTATACAACTACCGCTGTCAAGCAATGATAAATTTCTACAATTCCTTTGGTAATTCAACAAAACAAAACAAGACAAAAACATCTTCAGACAGCTAAAATATTGAAGGTTCCAATAAATATTGAAGGTTCATGTTACACTCTGATATGCCATTTTGTGGAATCAAATAAATCCTAAGTCTCAGAGGTGAATTGAAACTTGGGAATAAGTGCAGATGCCTGGGACATTCTTAAATTGATTAAGATTAAAAAGGTTTTAAAGTAATTTAGAAAATCACAAGTGGTTGTATGCAATACTGTTGTGGTGTCCAAACTGAGCTTGAGAGGAAGTGGATCACAGTCTTTTTGTAACATGTTCAGAAGGCTCTCAAAACACCAGCACTACCCATAAAACTCAAAAGACATTAACTCCTCTTAGAAAATGGGGCTATACAACTGCACTAAAATCCATCTCCTAATCAGATAATCTAGTTATTGCCACAATGACTCCATTCATCCCAAGATATGAAATTACACTGAACAGAAAGCCTTGTTTCTATAATTTGCTTCCTGCCTGCAGGCTGAGGTCCTGCACACACACACAGAGTACCAGTGACCTCTCTTGAGCCAAGGCTTGTGGGCTGCTTTCTGGTGGCAGGCCATAAGACAGCACTTCTGTAGCTTTCAAGTTGTCCTATGTTGAATGTAACAGTAAAAGAGGATGTTTCTGGTTAGTGCAGATTTAATAAACTAATAAAATTCTGCTTCTGTAAAATTTAGACACATAAATAACAAAACATTACAGTGACAACTACCAAATTTCTCTGTCTATAGAAAACTGGCAGTTCATAAATATTAAAGTATGCTGTTAGCAACAAAGTACAACATATAGCTGTTATTTTTCCTAAAGATAAGGAAACAGTAACCACTGCTGAAAAAATTTATTATTTATAGACCTTTGAATTTTAAAGCCTCATGTCTGCACTACAATTTTTTCATTAAAATTCAAAAAAGTATCTGTTTGTTATCCCTTTGATGAATGTGCTGAAGGCATGGAAACAAGTAACTATTGCTGACAGATTTCCCAATGATATAATGGCATTTGCCAGTTAACCATCAATACAGTGTTTTAAATGAGCTTTAATGTTGCCAAATAACTACCATGTAGGTTCATTAAAGCTAAAACATAGAAATGCTGTCACAATTGGAGATTGCAACCATGCATCAATAATTTGCATCAGGGAAGTGTTACAGGGGAGAAGCACATTCCAAGGCAAACTTCCCTTAGGGCTTACTACAGGGAATTTCTAAAGCCTTCAGACTTAGGAAGGATAACAAATTTTCTACCTAGACAAAACATGCCTTGGAAGTATTATGACGGGTCCCAGAGTCCTTCAGCTATTTTGTATGACTTCTGTAGTCAGAATATTTTCCTTTTCAAATTCAGTGGGTACTACCCACCTTAATTCTTCCTCAAAATAATTTCCTTCTTGTAATGCTATCAGTCGGAAAGATCCTGGTGGTAAAAAATGAACGGACTAATAAAAAAATCACCCGAAGTAGTCAAACTAGCTTATACAGAAGACTCAAACTGGAAAAGTAAATATATTTTCCACAGACTATCTTCCATTGCTATAATGATTTTGGATGTTATAACAGACTCTAGTCCTACTGGAGGCTTTTCTTCTATTCAAACTGCAGGTGATTCTCACGTGAGTTTTTAAAATAGGAAGTCAGGAGGAAGAATTTCTTTTACCGGGGTTTGTTAAAACAAGAATTTTCCATCTTATCTCAAAAATGATCTCTCCATCAAACCCCAAGTTTTCTTGAGAGATTTTATGATGTTGTAGAGATCAGGACTAATTACAAGACTCTGAAAGACATATCTTAGAAGGTTTATTGATAGATAAGTCACACTAAGACTACTCCATGAGGCTTAAACAACACCCCAAGTCGAAGCTCTGGATCCAGCACTGTTAGCCATGGACTAAGCTTACAGCCACAAGTGCCAAGCAGTCCCAGCCTGCCCAACAACCAGCAGATCCCACAGGCAGTTGGCTGGCTCAGGGTGTGTAACTACAATGCTCTTGGGTGAACTGGCAAGGCACCACTTAAAACGTTCTCTGAGGTTTGAGTCTCAGAGCAGAAGTTGTTTATAACCTCTCCTCCATGGAAAGCAGAATCTGGACACAGGGTGAACTGAAGAGGTTTTTGGTCAACTGTGGCATCCAGAAATCGCCCCCACTACACAGAACATGTACATGTTCTATGGCTTCCACTGTAGTAACAAAACTCTTTTCCCCCACAGATAGCAGGAGAAGACTGCAGAGGCAGGGAGCTCTTTCAGGTGAAATAACAGGGAAAATCCCCTCCACCTACAATTAGGATGAAGTCAGACAGATAGCATACTGTTCCTAACAGTTACTCTCCTGTATTTTCACCTAGTGGGATTTTTGTTTGTTTTGTTTTAGTAAGAGTATCAATAATGTTCAGCTCAACTCAATTTGCTTCTAGCAAACAAATATGACAGCAAAAAAGGTNTATTCCAAAATGCCAGAGAATTCATAACGGGAATCTAGAAGCAAAATTAGCAACTTATGGTATAGTCAAATGCTGCATTTTGGGGAATTTCCTCTAGTGAAATTTCTGAAGCACTGGATTATTTGAACCTATTACAGTGTATGTTGTCTATGTCCAGATGTACTGTCTGGACAGCTAGAGAGAAGGGCAGAAGAACTATAGCCAATGTAGTAGTTCTCCCACACCATCCTCTTTCATGTAGTGTCCTCAGATTCACAGAGACCTCACGAGATCACTCTGAGGGTGCACATTTCTTTATATTTCTGAAGGAAGGGGTGTAAGGCCTCTGTGTGTAAGCATTTTTATGCTAAGGACAACTGGTGAAGTTCTTTTACTTCTTCTTAGGAGATAATGATGTTTTTCAATAGCAAGCATGGAAAATTCTGTCAGAATATGGATTTGTGCTGAACTGCAGCCAATATAAGGAAGATTTACTTGTGCAAAAGAGAACTCTTAGCTACTACAACAATGTGTGGTGCCAGTTGTAGTATACATAGCTCCAATACAGAACAGAGTTTGTTATCATTTAAATATCTAAAAGGAATTTCCATAATCAAAAGCAAGAATAAACTGCAGAGTGCACTCAGGAGACTGCAGTCACTTAATGAAAGCAAGAAAAGCCTCCAAATTATACTGCAAGCCAAGCTGAAAGCCTCAAAACCCCTGAAAAAAAATAAAAATGGTGCAACACAAGCACTTCTCTTGGTGAGAAATATTCAAGATATTGAGTCATATCCATATCCTGCATTACAAGAGGCAAACATCATTTTAGCAACAGAGATTGTTATATTTGTATGGATTTATCCTTTCCCACTGTTCAGATCAGCAGCTGATTAACTGATAGGTCTGCTTCCCCTAAATCAGATGCAAAGACAAAAACATGAGAACTGCAGGTTTTTTTTTTCTCTTAGCTCTATGTCACCTTCCTTTAAAATCTCACAATATATTGCAGTACACTGCTGTCGTACATACTGCACAATGTACTTGCAGCACCGAAGTGTTTAATCACCCACAAGCTGAAACAGCATATACCATACAAGGTTTACTTCACCCCACCCTTATTTCTTGCAGAAATTTCTTGTTTGAGCAAAGTTTCTAAGCCTTGTTCCTTAGTTCTCTAAAGTTCAAGAAGATTCAGAACAAGAATATTTGTCCCGAAGACATCTGCTTTGAAATTTCTGCCAAATAATTGGCATTTTCCTCAACCTCCGCACGTGAACTAAAATCACCAAAAAAGCCCCCTGCAACCTGAGTCTTGTAATCCCTTACTGAATCCCACAATACACTGCTGTAAGAGAAGACCTAAAAAGCCACAGATCAGTTAATGTCAGCACAGAGACAAGCATGTCCTACAACATTTAGGCTGAAGCTGACAGCTATCCCCAGCTGAAGAAGGCACACTCACAGAGAGTAGTTAAGACCTAGATCATGTTTGCACAGGGACACGAGGAGCCTCCCTTCTTGGAGATACTCACCACTACTGAACAAAGCCCTTAGCAGTCTGATCCAGCCTTTGCATTGGCTCTGGACTGACCGGGAGGTTTGTCCATTTCACCTCCAGAGGTGCCTCCCAGTGAATATTTTTAAGATACATTTTCTNTTTTGTTTTAGTAAGAGTATCAATAATGTTCAGCTCAACTCAATTTGCTTCTAGCAAACAAATATGACAGCAAAAAAGGTGAAAATTCTCATTAATCTCTCCACACACAGTTGAAACTTGGAAAACACAGCTTATACAGTCCTTTATGTCAAATATATGAAGTGTGTGCATCTTCAGAAGTGCTTAGAATGTTCTTTTCAAAATATCAAACCTTGTCAAAACTGGCACAATTTCAGATTTTACAGTAACCTTGAATCCTAGTCTGGGCTGCCAAAATTTTTTTAACCCAGTTCTGAGAGGATCTATGTTATGTTAAAATCCTAAGCTGTTGTTTTTGATTTTTGGGGGTGGGAATTGGGTGTTGGGGTTTTTTGGGGGTTGGGGAGGTGAGGAAGAGGAAGGTTTGTTTGGTTTTGTTTGTTTGTTTTAATAAAGCTAGAGTTCAACTCCAAATTCTATATATGTGATTCTAAAAAAAAAAAAAATCTATAAATTATTCCAAAATGCCAGAGAATTCATAACGGGAATCTAGAAGCAAAATTAGCAACTTATGGTATAGTCAAATGCTGCATTTTGGGGAATTTCCTCTAGTGAAATTTCTGAAGCACTGGATTATTTGAACCTATTACAGTGTATGTTGTCTATGTCCAGATGTACTGTGTGGACAGCTAGAGAGAAGGGCAGAAGAACTATAGCCAATGTAGTAGTTCTCCCACACCATCCTCTTTCATGTAGTGTCCTCAGATTCACAGAGACCTCACGAGATCACTCTGAGGGTGCACATTTCTTTATATTTCTGAAGGAAGGGGTGTAAGGCCTCTGTGTGTAAGCATTTTTATGCTAAGGACAACTGGTGAAGTTCTTTTACTTCTTCTTAGGAGATAATGATGTTTTTCAATAGCAAGCATGGAAAATTCTGTCAGAATATGGATTTGTGCTGAACTGCAGCCAATATAAGGAAGATTTACTTGTGCAAAAGAGAACTCTTAGCTACTACAACAATGTGTGGTGCCAGTTGTAGTATACATAGCTCCAATACAGAACAGAGTTTGTTATCATTTAAATATCTAAAAGGAATTTCCATAATCAAAAGCAAGAATAAACTGCAGAGTGCACTCAGGAGACTGCAGTCACTTAATGAAAGCAAGAAAAGCCTCCAAATTATACTGCAAGCCAAGCTGAAAGCCTCAAAACCCCTGAAAAAAAATAAAAATGGTGCAACACAAGCACTTCTCTTGGTGAGAAATATTCAAGATATTGAGTCATATCCATATCCTGCATTACAAGAGGCAAACATCATTTTAGCAACAGAGATTGTTATATTTGTATGGATTTATCCTTTCCCACTGTTCAGATCAGCAGCTGATTAACTGATAGGTCTGCTTCCCCTAAATCAGATGCAAAGACAAAAACATGAGAACTGCAGGTTTTTTTTTTCTCTTAGCTCTATGTCACCTTCCTTTAAAATCTCACAATATATTGCAGTACACTGCTGTCGTACATACTGCACAATGTACTTGCAGCACCGAAGTGTTTAATCACCCACAAGCTGAAACAGCATATACCATACAAGGTTTACTTCACCCCACCCTTATTTCTTGCAGAAATTTCTTGTTTGAGCAAAGTTTCTAAGCCTTGTTCCTTAGTTTTCTAAAGTTCAAGAAGATTCAGAACAAGAATATTTGTCCCGAAGACATCTGCTTTGAAATTTCTGCCAAATAATTGGCATTTTCCTCAACCTCCGCACGTGAACTAAAATCACCAAAAAAGCCCCCTGCAACCTGAGTCTTGTAATCCCTTACTGAATCCCACAATACACTGCTGTAAGAGAAGACCTAAAAAGCCACAGATCAGTTAATGTCAGCACAGAGACAAGCATGTCCTACAACATTTAGGCTGAAGCTGACAGCTATCCCCAGCTGAAGAAGGCACACTCACAGAGAGTAGTTAAGACCTAGATCATGTTTGCACAGGGACACGAGGAGCCTCCCTTCTTGGAGATACTCACCACTACTGAACAAAGCCCTTAGCAGTCTGATCCAGCCTTTGCATTGGCTCTGGACTGACCGGGAGGTTTGTCCATTTCACCTCCAGAGGTGCCTCCCAGTGAATATTTTTAAGATACATTTTCTCAATGCACGAACGTCCATTAAATATAAGTGCAAACCTGAATGGTGCTGGATGACACGAGATGCATTCACACACTCACCAGTTCTATTCCCTGTCAAGATTTTGTGCACTAAAAGCCTTTCCAGGTACTCCATTGCTGACAGCTTGCAACAGACCACAACGTACAAAGAATATTTTTGTGATTTTAGAGAAGCTACAGGATAACCTATAGCTGCATCTAATAGTGATTATATGAATATTACTAATATCTTACCTCTGCAGAGTCAGAACAACTTAGAATGCTTAATGTCAACCCTGATTTCAGAGAAGGACCTTCACTGCCTACAGGAAAATCTGCATTTATGTACCCATGCAAAATTAGCATTCAGGAGACACCTGAGGCTCTCCTTGCTATTTACTAGCTAACTACCTTTTCTTGATTCATCATGTTGTTGCAGCAGAGCTTCCCTGACTGTGAACAATATCTGGTCTAGGCAAGTGCAGATTCTTTGCATTTCTCAAGGCCAAGCCTGAATTCTCCACCACAATCTCAAAACACTATATGGCATAAAAGAAACACGGTTTGAAAATCATCCCTAAGGAGGGTAGAAATCAATAATTTTAGATTCATATTTTACTGAACTTGTGTAAATTCATGTCAGTTAATGATGCTGAGTTGGTCTAAATCAGATGAGAATCTGGTCCTGAGAGTCTTGCCTTCAGAATGTAATGTACTGTATATTCATCAGAGCAGGACTCCATTTTGATAATGTTTGTTTATTCTGTTACCACAGCATTTAACAAACTATTTTCGTCTACAAGACATTTAGTGTTATTGCTTGTTAGGGTGTATGTATGTGGAGCTGTAAGAAAGCTCAGAGTTTGCTAAAACTAGTTAGGCAGGTTCTGTAATTTTATCATGGATCTCTCATACAGCAGCCAGGCTGCAGTCTGTAAGCATGATTCAAAAAAGGAATAACTGCATAACATTAAAATATTGTAGAATGCTGGACAGGTGCTGAGAAACTGCAGCTCCACACAGTGTTATGGCCTTGGGAAAACACCCCTGATAGATTTAATGACATTGTTTCTGATTATCTCTTTTTCCTCTAAAGATCTGTCCGAATCGACTTTTCTCTAGATTTTTAAGGTTGGGTCTCTCACAAGAGGTCCTCTCAAAGGCCAGCCCTTTATGCCACAACTTTCCCTTGTCCTCTAATTGCAAAACCTGCTAGACAAAGGTCAATCAGCATGGAGGCATTTTGATTCCACACCTCTTCCGACATCCATCTCCCTGTGGCAATACATACATACTTCACTTACTCTCCTGGTAACTTCCATAGTTTGTGACTACCTTTGGAAGCATAGCCTCCCTTTCACCCCCAGGGGAAGATGCTAAAGAATATCTTGCTTTTTCTAAGCATTTACCAGTATGTAATGAATGGTACCTGTAACCCCTACTTTTTGCCAGGCTCATACAGAATCCCAAACTCAGAAGACAGCTAACTACTAGGTTGTAAAGTGAGGGAAGGGGGCCTGAAAGGCACGAGCTCCTCATTCTTCCTAAACATAAAGGCAGATCAATCACTGTCTACTGGAATTAAAAAAGGAAAATGCTACCTATGTACCCATAGGTACATATGTACCCATTTTGTACATAGGTACACATTTACCCATTTTTTGTAGCCCATTTTGGCAGCTTCTTACATCAGCTATTTGTGCTGTCTCCCCCTGCATAATTCTTCCACCCCTATTAGCATTTTTAAGGCCTACTAAGACTATTATAATGAAAAAAGAAGAATTATCTTATAATTTAAGACATATAAGTTGCTATGTTTTTGGAAACCAAATAGAATTCATTAGAGACACACATTAACCACTAGCTTCTGATCTTCCTGCAATTACCTCTTCTTCAGAAAACCATAATGAGGGTTTTAATAAATACTGGTTCCCATATGCTAGAGCATTAATACTTGTGAAATGGAAATCACCTTATCCAAAAGAAGATGAATAGAGTGTAGGACACCATTAATTACCTTTGGTAGAAGAACCCTCCTGCAAAAACATCAGGCAACTAAGTTGCCTGATATAGCATCTGCTATAATTTTTTATGAATTGACTTATTCTGTTGGTTTAATTTTCTTCTCCCCAGTTTCTTTTATAGCATGGAGCCCAATCCAAAAGGAAAATGACATATATGCTGCAGGTTTCTGAAATTCCTTCAGCTTTTCTTCAGCTTAAAACAAACAAGGATTAATGGTCCAGCACATCTTAGTGCTCATTTGCATTCTCCCACGATAAATCCCATGTATATTTTCAGTATTGTGCAGAACACCAGGAAGTTAAAGACACGAGAGAAGCCTGAATGAAAAACCCAATGCCAGGTTTCTCTTAAGTATGAATATATGTTCAAATTTTTAAAATCATCATACCTTTCCCATTGATCAAAATAAATCCTATGGTAAATTCATGGCAATTCCAAATCGTTACAGATGGTCAGTGATTGAGGGAACAACCTCATGTCCATGTAATGCACTTGTTTTCAGAGCACAGTCAGGGCTTTCTGATGGCAAATAGGACATGTAAAACCCAGGGACAAATTAAAAAATACGAAAATCAGTTGTGCAATTCTACACCATTATTGAAAACCTGTGAAGAAATCAAAACTGAACCCATGCATGCAGCAAATTCAAAAGCCTGTGCAACAAGTGTTTCACACAGAAAACAGCACACTCCCTTAGCCATTGTGATTTGAAGGTAGTTTACAGTCTGCTGTGGAGCACAAATAACTACCGAGTACATTGTCTGTTAGGGTTCACAGTTATGGATGTTTAGAAACATAATTTTCAAAGTCACATTGCTTTATGACTGTTCATATGTCTAAAGACTAATTAACTGTGACAAGCTGACCATTAGGGAAAAGCATTCATACACAAGATGACAGATGTTTTAACACAAATATAATGCCAACTTAGTAATAGATTAAAAAAAAAAAGATATGACAGGTTTAAGTTTCAATTCATTGGAGATGTTTCAGACTACAGTAATAATTTTCAAACTGATGAACCCTGTTAAACTAGGAACACAGTATTCCTTATTTAAACTGTGATTCCACTCTCAAAATCAAGTGATTTAATAAGAAGCTTTTACTTCTGTGCATTGCAACCTATTCCTTATCTCTATTCAGCCTTGACTGAACAAAGGAAAATGACAGACAATAGGAAACTAAAACATAGGCTGTAATTTCAAATATTTTTTTGACCAGCCACATACAATAATCCCCAACTTTAAAATCATTATTTCTAATGCCCCACAAAATTGACCTTATATTTCTATTTTAGAAATAAAACTCAGAATATATGAGGGGAGAAAAACCAAGCAAATGACACCATATATTTCCCTTTCATTTGTATCCTTCATACCAAGGAAATGAAGGTTTTCCGTAGTATTCATCTGTCCTGCCTTACTCTTCTACATAAGGGAAGTTTTGCAAATGTGCATTATTCTGAACTGTGGACTATTCTGGGAGCATGAGAGTTGTTGGGACAGCCTGGTGGGTATGTTTTTAAGACACCTGTGACCTGACTGTCACAGCTTGGCATCTGAGCTACCACAAGCCCAGCTCATGCCATAAATTCCAGTAGCTTTCTAAGGAAGTATTAGAACATCCAGTATCTATTGTAAGAAAGCCATAGCTGTATATTTTCTTTAAATGCAGCAGCTAAAGTTCATGTCCAGAAACTACAGGCATGGCTGCAAAAATGTCAGGAGTGGCCAAGGCAGCATTACACATTTGTAAAGATGCACAGGGAGGAGTGGTTTATGGCTACTGCCTCTTGTGTGCAGCACATTCTCGTAGAATTTCGATTTGGAGGGGGATTTCTTTGTGGATTGAGTTTGTTTTGTTGTTTTTATTTTTTTAAGATTAAATGTTTTTGTGGCCAACTAAATGGCAGTTTTCCAACAGGAAAGACTGCCCTCACCTTTTGCCTGGGCAAGGAAAATAAAACATAACAATCAAGTTTCAGTTGTCGGACCTCATAATAGATGCCCAGCACTGGTCCATTACCATGCCTCAGAACACAATCTGAATCTAACAAAATTAAATTCCAGATTAGTATTTATCCATCCAGATTAGTATTCAATCATCTCAAGCCTTGGACATACAAGCATTCTATAAGATTTCTAGTCACAAGATTGCACCACAAAAATCAAATTTTGTAAAGCTCCCCTTCTTGCAACTGTTTGGACTTGACAAGAGCTCATAACACCCTTACAAGTGCAAAAAGAAGAGGTTGGGTTGCCACAGCATTTCTCTTACAGCCCCTGAATCAGATATAGGTTAAATTTCAATACAACCTAATGGTTTGGAGGTTTTTGTATGTTTGGTTTTTTTTAACAAACACCTTTGAGATGCAATCCCAGCACCATCTTCTTTATGGGTCAATGTGCAAAGCACAGAGCAGGAGAGAATACCTTGTACTGTGTGAAGACTGGCACAGTGGAATGTATCCTTATAGACCACTGGTGCTCAAGAAGAGTAATTCTTCATATTGTTTTCTTGCATTGAGATTACTCTAAGGCAAAAGGAAAGGAAATTAGTTTTCTTAATTGCTCTACCCCAAAAGCACATTTTGTTCAATGCAGTAGCTCCTGTTTTTTACCACCATTAAGGCTAGACTCAACCCTAAAACACTCATGTCTGTGATTTTCGTAGTTCTTTATATGTTCCTTTTGTGGAATCTGGCATCTATGTAATAAGCAGGGACTATCTAAGTACTGCACAGTAGAAAGTATCAACCATATTATACAGCAATAATGACAGTAACAACTGCTTACAGAGGCTTAAATTTTTTTTTTTAAATCCTGTTTACACTGTGTAGTAGTTCCAAAGAGTGGAAAGCTGAGGTAACTTGACAACTTCCATACACTGCAGCAGTGCTGAGACTCTGAACTTCTCCTGGAGGGAGAAAGACATGGAGAAGCAGAGTACAAAAAGTGCAAAAGCAGGGTATAAGAACAGCTCCCCTGGAATATTTATTATAAATATCAGTTAGCTATGGGACTTCTCTGAGCAGTTTATTTTCTCCAGATCATCATGTTTAATAGCACTCAATGGACAGTCCTTCCTAAAATTCTTTCAACATTTTTTTTAGCTTTTCTATAGCTTTTCTGAATGTTGAAAAATTCTCTGACAATTGATGAAATCTAAAAATGCAACCATTCATAGTGTAAAAAAACAAACAAACAAAACCCACCTCCTTTTGTTTAAGTGCTCAAATCAACAATTTTGTCATTTGTATGCCATGGAAAATAGTGAGTGATCTTTCCTTGGCAAGTTTTTGTCTTCTAAATTTACAGGTCTTTGTCATATTCTCTGAGGTTGACTTTTCTAGCAGGAGCAGCTTTAGTCTCTGCTCATGTAAAAACTATTCCATATGCCTCTTCATCTAGTCCTGTTCTACTGCATGTTTTTCAGTTAAGCATTAACTGTTGAGTACACTTTTACTTCATCCCATTTCCAGCTCATTCATAAATATGTTAAATGGCAAACCCTCAGACTCAAAATGCTAGAAGGAAGATTCTCAGTTACCTCTCTCCATTGTGAAAGCTGACTATTTTTACCTTATTTTCATTTTCTGCCAAGTAACTATTCATCCACAGGAAGACATTTCCACTTATTTCATCAAGCTTAATTTCTTCAAGAGTTGTTTATGAGGGCTCTTTTCAGAAGTCCTTCGAAGAATCTCAGCATACTGCACTAAGCAGAGCACAGACATTCATGCTCATTGGCAATTCTAAAACTCCAGGAAAAAAAATCTAGTTGATTAGTGAGGTATAATTTTCGTTCAAGGTGTGCATGGGATAAAACAAATTTTAAAATTCCTTTTATAAGCATCCTTAAGGTGTGTTTGTTTATAAAACAAAATTTGATTTATTTTCTACTAATATGACCAGAGGAGAAGTCAGATCTTCTGGGGAGTTTTTTGCTATAAGTCCTTAAAAATTTGCATAAATTTTCAATTCCATATTTTGAGGCCACTTTAAGTAACAGATTTCACCTCTTCACTCACTCATTTCATGACTGAGAGGTCTCTTAAAACTTACGATTGGATTGTGCCCACCCTTGAGATTTGTAAATATTAATTTTATCTTTTCTTAATTTCTAAAATTACGTATTACTGCTAAAATCTCTCAATGACAGTTCAACAGGAGTAGTTCCTCAACCTGCCTCATGCAAGCAAAAATTCCAGTGTGAGAACAGGTCTATACTGTCCTAACAATGGAAGTGAATTGTAATGCTCCTCAACTTGACTACAGACACCGGAATGTGAATGTCATCATGCTCTATCTTAGATCAAAACAGACTGCACCTCTACATCCTATTACTGATTGGGTTGCAGTTTGTTCTCTTTGATCCAAATGCCAGACTATTTAGATTTGCAGTAGGATTTTTTTTGTATATATAGGTTTGGATGGGTTTGGGTTCTTTATGCAAAGCTGATTTGAATTTCTGCTTGGCTTTTTTGGGGAGCTTTGGTTTGGTTTGAGGAGGACGGGTTTGTATGTTTGGTTTTTTTTTATTTTAGACATCATATTGTATATGCATAATGCAAGCAAAATGACAAGAATAAGGTAACCACATGTCCTGACCTCAGTGTCAGGTGTATAGTTTCAGAACAATATTAACTCCAACAGCATTTTTCTAAATTTTCAAAATAAAATAAAATCTTAAAAAGCAAACCCAGAACAAACAACCAAGACCAAACAACAGTCATACAATGAATCCCAAACTTTACATAATATAATAAATTTATCTTTGTAGTAAGATGATAGTTCTGGCCTTTTGATTTAAAAGTATAATCCAACCTGGCCTTGAATATTTTGAGGGATGGGACATCCACAACTTGTCTGGGCAACTTGTGCCCATGTCCAACCATTCTGACAGTGCAGAATTTCTTCCTTATATCTTTTCTTCTTTTTATCTGAGGTTTACATGTATACTCATTTTTTCAGAGCATACACACCAAGATGATGACCCTTTAGCTACAATTCATTCTATTTTGCACAGAATAAAGGATAAAGAGGAAAGAAGGTTTTGCATACAACCTAATTCTTGAATGACCAATATAAACAAAAGTTATAAACCCAATAGCAGTTGCAGGTGTTCTCCCACCTGAGATCAGAACTTTGGCTGTGACAAAAACACAAGAATGATCTATGACACATATGAGGCACTTTCTTCTTCCTCTAATCTTTGTTAGCATTTCTTCCAATGCAAGAGTACCATGCCCTCAGAGCATAATTATTTCAACACTCCTTTTAAATCACTGCAGTCATACATCTTTTACTACACTGAGCTTCACACAAACACTCAGCTGCTACCTTTACATAGACTCCATTAGGAGCAAAATTCTTTGCTAGGAACTTTATTAAGGAACATCTGAAATTAATGTCAGCATTTAAAAGAGGCTGTTCTACAAATTTCTGAATCACTGCATTTAAAAACTGCATCCTTGTTCCTGTTTCTTACCCATTACTGTTTATATTTTCTAATTCTACCAATTACATGTACTTAAAACCTTGCCATTTAAAACACAATTGCTTAAATTCAATTTAATCAGCAGTTGAATGATCTCTCAAAATTCTGGAGTCAGAGGTAACCAAGTTTAGGTATTTTTCAGACAAATTGGCAAGAGATTAATTAAATTTCCAACATTTTGATTTGCTTGCTTTGAACCCAGATAAACTTCTGTTCTTTTCAGTTGACTTGCCTTCTAGCACTCACAAATGGAAAAAGAGAGATCAACATCATTAGCATTCTTTGCACCTCAACAATATATTAACACACTTTCCTTACTGTGTGTACAGAATTTTTCTCTACATCTTGAGGACTGTATAGTAGTATGTGATATTTCTGCAAGAGTTTTATGAAGGTAAAAGCAAATAAGGGGGAGTGAACATGACTTTTATCATTGCACAGCACCTTAGGCAATTATTTATTTTTTGTCTTAAATTTTATTAAAATTGGTAATAGGCCAGATCCACATCCCATTGTGGCAAAAGCAACTACCACTCATATCAACAGGAATTGAAATGTTGAATTTTGTTTAATAATATTTTATTATTAAACAAGTAATATTTTTGAAAGAAAAACAAAACAAATATTTTATGAAAGATACTTGCTTATAAACATCCTTTTAAATTGTTCCTTATGTATTAATGCTCAAGCTTGGATCAGATTTTATCTATTTATTTATTTATTAGAAACTACCTAACTTACGTGGCTTTTCTAGTCTGGAATATTTGGAACTTCTTGTCAAATCAGTACCCCAAGCTCATTTTGCTGGACTAGCTCTAAATATTTTACTCTGGCCACTACTCATATTGTGAGGTCACAGCAATAGGACAGACAGAAGGAAAGGGGAAATTTACGGCTCCGCGCTACTACTCTTTAGTTAAGAAATGTAGCTCATTCTGCTTTTCCAGAGTTGCTTGTGTCTCTCGTCCTCAGGGGATAATATCTTGTTTTTCTCAGAAACTAATACCAATCCTCAAGACTACAGAACTGTCTGAATTTCATGATGCCTGTTCCTTCTCAGGACTTTTTCCTCTGTATATACAATAGATAGAAGCTCTTCCCCCCTTTCTCTGACAAGACAGGCATTAATAGACAATTTTGAATAATTCTTCATATTGTATAGCTAAGCTTTTTAGCAAAAGGAAAGGCATAAGCAGCTCACAAAATAAAATCTATAAGGCTAGTGTCTCACTGACTTGGTTTAAAACTGCATAATGACAAAGGCTCTCACTGCAGAACTTTTTTTACTATAGTGTATATACGTATATAAATAGTCAAGACAGAAATGAATGCTCTAAAAATAGTGAACTAGAATATCTGGAAAAATAAACCACATGCAGGGTGTGCTCTGAATATCCAAGCACTTCATCACAATATAAATACAGCTAAAAGGTTAGCTGAAATAAAGACAATGGTCCTCAGCAGTTTTCCCTACAGACCAATAATTTGTCAGCACAAATGACATTACTGTTCAGAGGATGCTGAGGTTGATATTCGTCATTCCCCAATGGGCAAAGAAGACAAGGTTAATTCTTGGGATCTGGTCCTCCACATAAGAACTCCATGCTCCCTCCACAATATACTGCCTTAACCAATGGAGTTTATGACCACGTTTGTCATCTGTTTCTGAGCCTGAGTCTTTCAATCTTGAAGCTAAAAGAATCCTCTCTGCCTGCAATACCTGAGGCACATATATTCCCATACAAAACCCAAAATTTACTGCTAAACTTACTCCAGTGTCTGTGAGGACACACACTCTGTTTGGAAGTGGCTGGCTCCATGGACCTGTTGGAGCAAGTCCAGAGGAGGGCCATGAAGATGATCAGAGGGCTGGAGCACCTCTCCTATTAAGACACACTGAAATTGTTCAGCCTGGAGAAGAGAAGGTTCCAGGGAAACCTTATAGCAGCCTTTCAGTTCCTAAAGAAGGCCTACAAGAATGCCAGATAGGGACTTTTTAGAAGGGCTTGTAGGGCTAGAACAAGGGGACTAGATTTACACTGAGAGAGGGTAGGCTTATATTAAACATTGGGAAGAAATTCTTCAGGGTGAGGATGGTGAGGCACTGGAACAGGTTCTCCAGAGAAATTGTAGATGTCCCATCCTTGGAAGTGTTCTAGGGCAGGCTGGATTGGGCTTTGAGCAACCCAAAGTACAGTGGAAGGCTCCCTGCCAATGGTGGGGGTAGTTTGAGCCAGAAGGTTTTTAAGGTCCCTTCCAGCCCAAACCCTTTTTATATAATTCTGTGACATTATAAAGGAACCAGTGGATGGAGTTCGGGAGGTCATCTGCAAAATAACTCAATCTGAGCATTCAGTCTGAAGCCTCCCCCACTAGAAAGATTGCTAAGCACAGGTTTTTTTACTAATTACTAATGTGGTAGGTGTAGTCCATAAAACATAATTTATTATCCAATAGCATTTAGTAATCACCATGTCAGTGCTGTACAACTTTTATATGCTCATTAGAGACAAAAAGTGAATGCTACATCACAAGCAAAGCAGAATGACTTTCAGGACCACAAAAGGAGTCAGTGTTTCAGAAGATGCATGCATACTGCTTTTTCTGCTGCATGCGAGAATTCTTAAAAATATTACTACTAATATTCAGCATGTTCCCCAAGGAGTGTCATCAAAATGAGCATCTCTCCCCTCTTTTACCCTTTACATCAAGAAAAGCCATGACATACAAAATTCACACAAGAATTCTGTCAGTCGTGCTAAAAAAATCTCTCCCAAATCTCAGCACGACATGGCAAAGAAGTAACGCCAGGTCACAAACTGGAATGCCTTCTCTAACTGATCAGGAGTGAAAAGGGGCTAAAAGGCAAAATAGTATTGTGCAAAGTCAGGATGCTTTGTACTTGCTCTGAGCTCTTCGAGTATACTTGTGGCTACAGACAGTTAAACTAAAGAGTATTTTCCATTGCTGATAGTGCCCTTTTCTGTTGCTGTTCAAGTCCTTTAAGATTTCACAGTCTGGCTAATCCTATTTCTTTTTAAATCACATTAAGCCCTTCTATGTGTCTTATGGATAGTGAAAAGAATGAACACACACCTTGCAAAGACAGCAGAGTAAGTCTCTCACATGAGGAGAAATGAGCTGGCTAAAATTCAAAACTACATTTACCTTCAATACCCAGCAGTGAAATGCATGGTTAAAGGATTGGGCAGTCTCCAAAATACTTTCCAACTCCATTACTACAGCTCTTGGTTATGCTAGGTCCCATCAACTGCCTAAGCAATAGACTTTGCACAACACCATTCTTCCAGTGTTTTGACATCAGACATAATAATTCCTTTACCAGCCAGAACACAAACCTTTCAAATGCCATTGCTGCTGAAAACTAAAAAGAAAAAAAAAAAACCAACATTGTAAAACACAGAACACTTGTGAGTGTGCTAACAGGCTGTGACTGAAGAGTTTTGCCCTGCCATTCTATTCCAAAGCCATACACTGCTACAACCAATCTCTAATTCTTCTTTTCTCTACATCTAAGCAAGATTTTGACTACTACTAAGACAGAATTTAATTGAGAAGCTGAAAGATACTCCATTTCCAAATTCCTAAACTCTCAAACCTACCACTTTTTTTTGTTTTTGCTAGAGAAACTAGTACCTGTTGTAACTGACATAAGTGACTGAACCCTGTTGGACTTTTCCTGCATACAGCCATAACCTCCTCAAATCTGATGCTTTACCTGCTGAAAAATGCTGGGTTTCTGTAAATAACTTGACTGCATATCCCAATATGCTATTATCTTTTCAAATACCATGGAAAACTAATTTTTCTAGAGATTATTTTTCCCTCCCAGACCATAAACCTCGTTCTTTCTGAGCCACTTAAGGATATGTTTCTCACAGCTCTATTCAAAGCAAAGTAATTTTTGTACATTTCAAGATTATAAACTTCTTCCTTTTATACCACAAATCATCACAGAAAAGTTTAGCATGATACTCTGGGACAGGTCTCTACTATTATCTCTTACAGCAGGAAAACTCTAGCTTTACTGTGTAGTGCTCTGTCTGCTAAATTGCAATGATAATCAAGTATCAGTTGTAGAAAAAGGATGCTCTGTCATTAACACTGCACTGACTAATGCAAAGCAATGTTTTTTTAATAATTGCTTGTATTAAAAAAAAAAACCCACCTACAATCTGTTCTTTTTGGGTTTATGTGCTTATTTATGTTGCTTATTGTAATTATGGCATGGGAAGACATATTAGTTGAACAAACAGCATTTGAAGCCACACTTCAAGTTTGCCATAATTCTACTTCTTCAATTTTAGAAATTCCTATTCTCAGAATTACAGGGAAAAAAGCCCCTAGGAATTGTAACATGGATAGTAGTTCTCTATGAGCCAGACTCCACCTAGACCTAGATCAATCTATTAGTACAAAAGACATTAAATCTTCAGAAAGCTTGAACTGAATTATCTAAGCTTATTCCTATACATTTAATTAAAGATTTAAGACATCCAGCACCTTGCATAAGACATTCCATCTTTATCCTGAAGGGTCAGACATTTATCTGTAAACTGAAACTAAATGTCTCCTGGTGAGAAAGCCTAGTTAAGTGTACACACTACAAACAAACTGCTAAGTAAGTGATGTCCAGTTACACCTGGAATAAACAATTTAGTCCAGCTAGAATGAAGACAATCCAGAAAAGACTACCACAAATGAACATATGTAGGGGTGGCTGCAATTCAGACAGCATACACCAAAGCAGGCAATTTTATAATTTACACATGTGATCAATGGAACAGAGATGAAATAGAAATTGTTTTGTTGAATAATTACCCTCACCATCAGCATGTTTGAAAAACAACCATGATTTCAGAGATACCAAGAAGGGACTGACTATATGGAGTGTGATTTATAAACAACAGCCATAGAATAGGTTTTGTTTGCCTGGACATTATTTGTTTAGAATTTATAGGACCAGACTTTTTTCCCCTCTAAAAAAGGAGCAAGGAGGTGACAAAATAAATACGTAAATAAACCAATGTGTTAATTAACGATCACATTCATTTTCCGTTTATTGTCTAATACTCAGTGTTGTGCTCTAATATACATAACACAAAACTTGTGTCCATTCTGAGTTTAGGTCGTACAGTCACATTTTCTTCCCTTTTGCCAAACTTTACTGTTTTAAAAGACTCTTGCAATGAGAGAAAGCCCTACCCATTGAAGCAAAGACTGAGGTATTATCTGTATTTTAAGTATACAGCACACTATGCATTTTAGTTTTACTTCTTTGTTAAATTGCTAATCTAGATTGACATGGGACAAATCATAATTTAAAAGAAAATCAGAAATAAGGCATTTATTTGAAGCAGAAATCTGTGCAGGAGGAAGATAGCAAGACCTAGACCACATGTTTTTCCCTGAGCCAGGTCGAGTTACACTACTGTCTTGAAAAAATTTAGACACTGAAAATACATCCTAAGAAAAAGTAAGGGTAATAGCTGCTGTCCCAAGAGTCCCTTAGGGTTTTCTCCTGCCCTCATATTGCTAAGGATTAAAAGGAAGATTAAGGCAAAGAAAGTCAAAATATGTTAACAATACTTTCTTTTGAAAAAGTTTCAGTCACTCTAATCAGCTACCAACCTCTGGCTGCCAGACAAGGAAGTAGAACTGTGGGCCATTTTTCTTAGTACAAAAGGCCAAATTGCAGGGCTACTCTCTATGCTGAAATTCAGCCAGAGAGGGATTGCACTGTTTCCCCCAGAGATCAGATGTCACCATGTCACCTGATGGCTGTGCTTAAGAGAAGGTGAAAAGGGCAGGGCTCTGCCACTGTGACCACAACCTATGGCAGCCTGCTGGTTCAACCTAGAGCACACTGGAGTCCTCTCAGGGAACTGAAGGGAGAGATTACAGGTCAGATATGCACTGTAATGAGCTCATAAATATAAAAACAGCTAAAATAACATTCCCAAATTGCCTAAACTTTGGACTCCTTCCTCATTTTAGGGCTCTCAGCAAGTACCCCAAGTCACAGTGGTGAAAACCAGCAAAACCAATATTGCTCTATGTCAACATGAAATCTGGAGGTGGAATGAAAGGGGAAAAGAAAATAAAGAAAGAAATAAAAAGAAGTATAATTCAGGAAGAAAGCAATTTGTTCTAGAGATTGAATGCATTGCCAATCAAATCTAAGAGCTCTTCAATCTGAAAATTACTCCATCTAATAACATAAAAAATGCAGAATTAATTTAATTTTTTACAAGTTATTATGAACAAAGTGATATTTAGTTTTTTTACTTTGAAATATATGTAGTAGCTTATGAACTTTCCACGCATTAAACAATAAAAAAGTTGAGAATTAAATTTTGAAGTGCAATAAGCTCCATTCAATTATTTGAAAAATTTTCTCCATTAAAGCTTAATCTTTTGCAAATATTTTATGATACTGACAGGCAGGTATAACTCCACTATGAGTATATGGTATACACTATGTCCAGGTGTCACCTTTTTCGGTTCCATTTCAACAGTAGCAGCATTGCAAACCTTATCTCACCTATACAAACCAAGTCTGACACCCCTTCAGTTGCCTATAAAAGCACATTTATTACCACAGAGTAAGCGAGAGATTTAAACCACATCTGGCAAAAGACACTAACAATGCTTCTCCGATTTAGAGGAGCAGATGGTGATAGCATAGATGAAAACACATTTGGCAGGACAAAGAGTCATCTGTCCAGCTATTGAAGCCCCACCATTAGTGGCTAGCAAAATTCAGTTTGATCGTGTGAAATGAAACAAAAACAAGCAATGCTTGGGAATAGTTTGACTGCTGGACTTACTGATTATATGATAGCAACTCTGACTGTCTAAAATTCTCCATAGTATCCTATAAATCCTTCTTTTCTTCAAGATACTGGTTTTCTTTCTGCAGTTTATTTGCTTTATAAGTGATAGGTTTGCATGTTCATTCTTATCATTTTATTTCCATTGCAGCAACTTATAAAGGCCCCATTTTACAAGACCAACATTTTTCTACATTGACACCATGCTTATATTAAGCTTCATTGTGCAATTATTTCTATAATAATTGAAAATTATTATAGAATAATAATTTCTATAAACTATTATTTATAGAATAAATTGTTTCTAGAATAAAAATCTGCTTCCTGTGCTGTCATGACGCCTGGGGCAGCTATAATGTACAAAATTTCTTCTAAGAGATTTAAAGTACCATGAAAACAATGGAAGACTGGACAATATAGCATGATCAAACAAGCTGTAGAGGTGTGCAGTTTGTTGCATATTGTCTTGGACTTAGCTGTACTTACTTCCACATAAAAATCATTATTTTATCAACAGTAGCTGTCATTTAAAATCAAAATTCAAATTTATCTTGTTTGCACTCTAACTCATTTTCTCTATATTAAAGAGGACGCACAGTTGTCAGCGAGATTTTGTGAAGTTCCATCAATACAAAGTGTGCAGAAGTTGTTAGTATAGTATTTCAAATCTACATAAAACCAAACACAAACCTCTTGGAATAGCAGTGTTATTTACGTGCAAGTTCGCCCCAAGAATCTCTCTTCACAGCACCTCTCACTCTGAATGCCTGTTGTCTCCCTCTCTCCCCTGTCCCTGCAAACAACTTCCTCGGCTCCCCCTTAATCACTTTCTCTGCTTCAGTAGTTTACCTTCTCTCTGGATTGCTTGAAGATGAAGGTTTTATAATACAGCACTTACATGAAGTATTCTTAAGCACAGCTCTCCTTTAAGAAACAGCAACAAAGCTCTCATTAAATAAATGAAACATATTTTCCATTGTAACATAGACAGGCTCAAGTCCAAGACCATTCCTGAAACACAAGAAATTATAAATTCTCAGCTATTAACACAAATCTGAACCCAAAAAATATGGATAATATGTCCAATCTGGACAAGAATACCACTGCAGGATTTACTTTTATAGCTATTACATGACTAATACTGCACAGCCAGGCTAGACTGCTGATATTCCTTGTCAACATCTTCCTGGGCATGCTTCATGAAGAAAGAATGTGAAAACATTTGGCAATGCTGCTACAATTATAGTGCATGTCTCCAGTTTCCTACTTGTTTTGGTATAACTTTAAGACAAATGACTGAGTCAGAATTCTTACATTAAAATTAGGATAAACACTTGAAAATGTGCATGTCCTGTTTGATGTGATATGCAATCCATCCTTAGAAACAGAATGAAACTCTCCCACTCATAAAAGCATACCTTGGTAGTGAATTAAACACTCCCCTCTTTCCACACATGCACAACTGGACATCAACTTTCAAAGTCAGGAGTGCTCTTTGCAGCAAGGATCAAAGGAACCATGTGAACTAAAAAGCAGGAGATGGAATGAAAAAAATTCTTCATGGATTTCAGTGAGAAATATGAGTGTTCCATCACTATATTTCTGAAAGCACTTTACTTGGGCACTCAGAACAAACCACTCTGACTTCTATAATCCAGAACACTAATTTGGTTTCATTTTCAAAAAACACTTAGTCCAGCTTGAACTCTTCACTAGCTGTGTGTGACCTCACTTAAAAGGGGGTCACCACACACCTATCATTGATATCTACATCATGGGAAATGGAGACAAGCAAGGGTGCTGGCCTACAGACCCAGTCCCAGAGCCAGGGCAGCTAGCAGTAAGAAAGTGTCCATAAGAAGCTGTGCCAACATTGCCTTTGAGAAATATTTGGAAAGTGAAAAGGCAGAAAAGCCTCAGCAGACATCTGGAACTCCTGGATAGTTACATAATTCCAAAACCTGAATCAGAGACCCAGTCAAGTGGACCTGAGGGTTTTATAGCTACACGCTTAACCTGATTTATCAGGTTTCCAAACCGTATCCTTCTGCTGTTTTATCTTACACTGCAGAATCTTCAAGTACAACAGCTGGTTTAAAACACATACACATAATCAACTACTAATCCACTGTTTATTTCTGCCTTCCAAAAAGTGAAAAATAACTTAACTGCATGGTCTAGAAACCGCCACAATTTACTTGCTGGACAGTTTATTGTTTCATATAGATGCACTTTCTGGTTTGTTCAGAGCACATAAAAAATGTATAAGCCCTTAGTGTCTATATGCACTCATTAGATAACATAATACCAATCAGCCTTCTCATGAGCAACTAGAAACCTAGCTGGATTTCCAGGGTGAACACCCAATACTGCTAAATGAGAAATCAATACAGCTCAATAGCGTATTTTGCAAGACAAGTGCTGCTTTTACTCCTGACCCCATGCATGTAGCTTAACACAAAGATATCCTACCCAAGCAGAGAATGTCTCACCTAGAGTCACAGCAGAGAACATGCTGTACAAGCAGGCTAAAATGTCAACTCAGTCAGATATTTGATTGCATGTACTTGATAGAAAGACAGAGTTTAATTTCCCTGTAGCAAACAAGATATTCTTGAGAAACTTGAATATGCACTTGAGTATCAGTTAGCAAAGATACTGTAGCTTATATAAAATGAATCCTGGTGCAACAATTTCAAACAGGAATGTTCATAATTTTAAAGCCAAAAATCAGTATTCTACAGAGTAGTTGTTGGAGAAATATTCCTGGAATATAGTACAGCCAGAAATAGAAGTATATACATTATATATAAGGCCTCCATTGATCAAAGACTGTTTCTGCACAAAAGGGTTTGCCAGATAGAAGAGAATCACCATGGTGTAAAGCTACTGATTTTAATCCATCTTTAGAAAAAATAACTTCTTTTCTTTAGTCTATGTTATCAGTGTGGTGTTCTGCTCTTGAGATTCAGTGAGCAATGTACCAGGGAGCCCACAAAACACACCCACATGGCACGTCTGTCATACAAGGCTTTCTCACTGCGTCCACAGCTCCAGCGTTGGCAGCTACCTCTTGCTATGCTGTGCTGAGTAACAGCATCCCAGGCTGCAGCAAAGAGGAAAACACTCATCTCAATACTGACTCCACAGCACATAGTTTAGGAGGTTTTTCTGCCTTTACAGAGGACAGTGCAAAGGGGAGAGACTAGTTTTATTGTACGCTATAGTATCTCAAAAATTACTAGACTGTTACAAAATATGCCTTTAGAAATATCTTCTATCTGTGGTTTGTCTAAAGTTATTTTTAATGCCTCCTCCTCGTGCACAGCATGTGTAACAAATACAGGGCTGGAACCCTCACAGTTATAGCCTGAGTAATGCAAATTTTGACCCTTGTTGCAAACATCTTGACATGAATCTCAATGGGGATGACAGCACATGTGTTTCTATGAAGTGTATATGCTCCCTCACAGGTTTTTCCCAAAAATCTTAACTACAGCCTCTCTGGCCTGATATAATATGTGTCTTTGTCCCAGTTCAACAGTAATATGCATATGCCAAAGCCATATAAATTCTGCACTCATCAATAAAGTTTGGTATCCGCAGCCATTATCTCCAGTCAGTCAGGCAACACCAACTTTGCCACTTCCCTGCCTTTCATTGCTCGTGGTGTCACCTCATGCTTCCCCCCTTGCATTCTACCCCACATGGGCTCCTAATACCGTTTTTACACACTCATCTTACTTTTCTAAGTCTGGCAAAATGCAGTTTCAAGGGGTCTTACACTCTCGGGATTTTCATGAGTGAAACTTCATCAACATACTTCCCATTTTAGAGTTTACTTTTACATACCTAAAGAAAAAGTCTGGGAAAAAAAAAGAGGACTAAGGGACAGACCTGTTTTTAACCCATTAAGTATGAGGAGAGAAAAACTCAAGCTTTTAGACTTGCTTAAGTGCCCATGTTGTAGTACAATGGAAGTTTTGAAAATTTCAGAGGAGGAGAGTCAAAGACCAGTGCTGGTTTTCTTAAGTTTCTTGGATGAAGGACTTCTCTCTCCCAGTGGGTAGACAGGTAGGCAATGGGGGTCTCCTGCAACCTCAGGTCCCTACAAAAATAGTACATTGAAGGCTGTAATCACTTTACTAAACCAGGACACCTCACCAAGCTTTCTCTGAAAGCAAGAAGATAGATAGCCAAGTCAGCAAATTAGGATCCAAAATGAAAAAGACTGATTAACCCATTCATTCAGTAAATCTCTAATAGGCATGAATTTAAGAACACCTAAGCTTTTTATGGTATCCCACAAGGGTATATCCCAAGAAGGGTCAATTTCATCCCAAAATCATTATCAGATTAACCCAAGTCGGGTTTTGCCCTGAGGATTTTTTATCCCTGAGGCCATGCACTTCCTCAAAGATCTAACAGAGCACTTGATTCAGAAAGAGAGATGCATGCAGGCACGCAAACAGTACAAGTGCTGATCTACACTGAGGATCTGGGCTTTGCTGTTCCAAATTCAGACTCCTCTTCATGCAGGGTCACAAACAAAGGCTCTGTAGTTTATCACCAGGCAATATTCAGCATTCAGTGTCTAATGCCTTGAACATTCCAAGGCAGAAAAAGGAAAGAAAGGATGCAGGGTCATCTTCAGTCACAAAACATCTTCATGTTATAAAAACATATCTGGAACATGTTCCTGAATAACTCAGAAAATTGTCTTCAGTCTCTATAACTGTTCTGTTCTGGTTGCAATGGATTTGAGTGAAATTTTTATCTGCTAGTGATCTTGAGACAAAATTTAATTTGGAAAATATCTAGGGACTTGAGGTGAAGTTTTTTTGAGGTGGGCTTGCTTTTGGAGTTTTTTCTTTTTTTTTTCCCTAACAGGAAACTTCTGTATTTAATATAGAATACTCAAAGCAAATAAATACATTATTACATACAATAAAATCCTATCTACATATGAAATAATTAGTTATCTTCAAACTTCATTGATTTATTTTCCATGTTTTTTGAAAGCTACTTGAATGTGACTCTAGGGCAAATAACAATGAAAAGCTGGCAGTAAGGAAATGCTTTCACTGTCTTACTTAGCATCACAGTCAAGAAATAGCTACACTGGCATCCTTGCCAACTAGGTTCACATGTCGACTGCTGCTCGGATTATTTGGAGGCAACAGTCCAAAGAAGCTGTCCTAGTGAGCACTGCAAATTAGTGGATCCTTATTCCTCATTTCAAAAATACTTAGGAGTACTGTATGAAGTATCAAACTAAATAAAATTTGGGGAATACCAATACTGCTATATGGGCCTGGAGCAATGTAGCATCTAGATTTAACAGATGAATTTCTTGAAAGGATTTTATCTGAAAACCATACACAAAAATCCTATTAAAAATCTACATTAGCAACAAAAACTACAAGGTTTGTGTCTCAGCTTCAGCTCCCCTTCACAGCTCCAGCATACATAGGTAGCTCTATTCATGGTTAAAAAACAAATGTGCAGGTTACATTTTTGAACCTATTTACAAAAAAACCCCATAAAGATCTATATAAACTCTCCACTAAGACTGTTTGAGAGAGAGGACACTTTAATTTAAAACCAAACCAAGCTCAGGTGTGGCCATCTCTGACAATGAGCAGGGCATACCTGAGTCCATCTGTACCTTACATCTGTCCCAGGGGATGGCAGAGGAAGGATCAGAAGAAATGCTGTGCCAGCTCCCCCAGTCTCAGTTCACTGCTTTCCTTCTGTCCTTCACAGGATCAAAAAGATGCTATTTCAGATTTGACAAAAAGATATGTATATCCTTCTTTTGATCTCTTTGGATTCTAACTTTCAGTTCCTGTCCTCCCACACACACCATTTCTGCATGGTGAAACCATGCCAATACCACTCAGGAGACTTCTGCACTCCTACAGACCAGAAGCTAGACATGCATTTCATAAAGGTTAAAATACTGATGCTGAACTGATCTTAGTAGTAGCAAGACAAACAGAGTATTCCATACCAGATTTACTAAAATTTTTGAGAACAAATGAAACCCGGTTCCATCCCACCAGGGAAAATAAAAATGAATGTTCTGGGAGAAAACCCAGCAAGGGCACTCTTCTGAATTAATGGTGTTATGGTACAACATATTAGAAGAGTAGCAAGAAACCCAAATAGTCTACACAATTGAAACACATGCAAAATATTCCAACTGAATTTGTCTCAGTATTTAAAGATCAAAGATAAAATTATTTCAGACAGGATGCTTCTTTCCCAGACAACATGCTTAAGACTTAAAAAAAAAAAAAANCTGTTTTAATTAAGATTTTGGTACTGGCTTTTGAACATCACAAGTTTGTTAATTTTATGTAAAGCAAAATAAAATTATATTCTCAATGGACTTCAGCAAATTAAATGAAAATATTTCCAGCAGCTAACTTGAAAAGAGATATCATTAAAGCACTGAATTCAATCTTATCTGTAGTTACCACTTAAACTTCTAGTCACGACACATTCATTCAAAACAAAATAGCAGATTGTAATGTGGGCTGATATCTGAAGGCATTTCATAAGCATACTCATACTGAAGTCTAAATTTTACATGATCACTAGAGAGATTACCTTTGAACTACTTACAAAAATGCTTAAATGCCTTTGTTCTGTCTCTGAATTAGCATGTGGCATTGGAAAATTCAATATTATTTCTTACCATTTACTTCCCTTGGCTAGTTAGCTAAAATAATATGCAATACAAAACTGGAGATCATTTTCCCTTCTAATAGGAGTGGTATTAGAGGCAGAAAAAAGATCATTCAGCTATTCAATTTACATAGCTTTCAAATTTACTGTCCAAAAATCCCAGGTTAGGGACATAAGAGATAGATATAATTGTCATTTGCTGCATTAGGATTATGATTTTCCTGTTTGTACCAGGTAACACTGATACTTCAATATTTTGTTAAATTAAAAAATCGCTTTGACACTTGTCACTGTATCTTAAGCCAGAAAATGAGTGTGGTTCTTAATCAGAACAGACAAAAGTACTGTACTGCTTGATGAAAATTACAATCTCTAACTGGCTCTGTGTAAACCATTCTCACCTAATGCCAAGTCCTTAATGGTAAGCGCTGCTAGGAAACACTACTGGGCAGCTCTGTGCATGCAGTCAGTTAATTACGACTTCAGTGGAGAACAGTTCATGAGATTATGTACAGTTACAATACAATTAACTTGTTTATAATTCCTTACATACCTGCAATGTTTGTCTATGTGTGGAGCACAGCTTGTTTGCATATAATTTTAACCTTTGTTCAGAGGGATCCAAATTTATAAGGGTTTGTATGCCTTTTCTTTTTAATAGGAAAACAGACTAAATCACAGGGTTTACAACCAAGCTTTGTCTCTGTCACTTGGTTTTATGATTCCATATATAAAAATTAGCTGAATCTGTGCTTACTCTAGCCACCTGCTGAAACTTCAACACCAAAATAAGATCTATAATTGGATATACAAAAACAGAAGCCCTGAAATTACAGCACAGGCCTAAAATTTGCAGCAGGGGTAGTAAAATTCTGCAGCAGTGTTTATATGTGGCTGTCAGTAATTGTACACCCACAGAATCTACCGTTACCAGTTAAAAAAGGCCAAGAAATAAAAAGATCCCTTGCACACAACCTTCTACTTTTAGCAGGTTTAATTGTCTGTCCTTGCAGGAGCTTTTCCCTGTTCCCTCCACTGCTCTAAAAGGAGAGTATGGACCCCATGCTGTACAGAAGAAATGCATGCCATCTTCTCCATACCATGTTTAGGAATCTAGATAAAGGGGAGATAAGAACATTTAATTCTTCAAGGCTTCCCCCAAATACAGCTGAACAATACTCTCTTACAGCATGACAACAACGTTTTTAGCTAATATATTTTTAAATAGAACCCACTTATATTTACTAGCTTGTCATATACTTCTGCAATTATTAAAATCCATATACAAGACACAGGTAGAGAAATAGTCTCTTCTCCATGTATAGCTCTAGTCTGCAGTATTATTTACAGAATATCTCAGCAGTTCATGTTTTAATCTCCTACTGAGTATAACCCCAGAAAAGCTTGTACAGAAATACTGGCAGAAGTGAAGGACAGAGTTTTAGGATTTTAGCCACTGCATCACTTAAATTCAACCAAATTTTGACTCAACAATACTAGTGGTTAGAATAATAACAATTACTTTGATTGGCAGTCACTAGCTGCTACAATACATAGGAATTCTAAGCCCATTGGAGAAGAAAAGAAAATACTTCTACTATCAAGGCATGCCATGGCATACTACATTTGATGCTGGAGACATGTTCGAAGTTCAATCATGTTCTAGATCTTATAGACCCTGCTCCAGGTGGCCTCAAAACTATGAGGGCAAACCTCAAAATTCTCCAACGTATACGAGGGATCTGGTCCAAAGTCTCAGAACAATTTTCATCCCCAATGCTGATGGTAAGTAGAGAATTCAGACTGAAACATCTAGAAAATATCATGCTGACTCTGTAGAGCCCTGGTATGACTCAGAAGAGAAGGACAAATCTAGTGCAGGATCTTTAGAATTTAAAGCCCTAGTGGAAAACGCTGTGTATTGATGTTTGTACAGCCTCCCCTTCTGACAGTTCCATTTCCTCTGGAAGCAGAGAAATCAGTCAGAGCTGTTAATAGAGCAGGGCAGAGCTGATAAAATTATTAAGGATGTTCTCCTTTCTGCCTGTCCAGACAAAGTGGTGTTGAGTGGGGAGCTGCTCACACCATTTCCACAAGAACTGAGAATAGCTTTGTCTCACAGAAAATATGGAATGCTCTGGTGTTCTTGCTGCTCTCTCTGGCTTCCAAGAGAAGCAATGGCCCATAGCTGCCTACACAAGTTACAACAGTGCAAGAAACATACAAAACCAAAGAAAACCAATTAAAGAGAAGGGGTACCGTGAAAATAAAGTTAGTAAACAGAGGCAGGAAAAGAAAATTATAGCCTCAGACCTCAAGTGAAGCTGCAAGCTGCATATGGCAAGGACACATGAATGTGTGTCCTATCGCTTAGTTACACAGTCCATAGGGGGCTCCTATAAGCATCAAAAGCACGTCACAGCATCAATCTGACAGCCAATAGCATTACCTAGCTTAGGAGAAGCAGGGAGTTCAAAAATGGAGAAAGTTTCATTTTATATTGTTCGCACACGTATCAGCTTAAGCCCCAAGCCAGTCAATGTTGTGTCTGTGAATGCAGGGGACTGACAATCCTATTATTGACAGGTACTTGTGAGTCTCTCCGAATGCTGTGGTACTAAACATCACTGACCTTGGGAGTTGTAACACTACAGGTGTAACTTAGCACAGGCAAATGCTATTTCGAGGTTCACTAGGCCTACTTGGGGCCCAGATAAGAGACTGTTTACTTATTATATCCCATTTCTGAACGATCTGATCTGCTTCATAGACCCGTTTTCTGAATGCTGCAATATTTCCCTCACAGCTCAAGCTGACCAGATACAGAAAAGTCAGCTCTATCAAGCTCATTAAACTACCATTTTGGTTTTGGTTTTTCTTCACTCAGTAGCGTTTAGACTTCTCAAAAATCTTCAGTCATGGTAGCTTTTATATCATTTATATGGAAGCTTAAGCCTCTAATCTATTTCCTCACCTTTGCATCAGTCAGATGGCACAGCAACTGTCACTTACTAATGCTTACAAAAAGTACATCTTAAGCTATAGTAACTCACTGGATAATTTACAAGTCCTAATATCTAAGCTGTGCAACTTTAAAAATTACTTTTTTTCATTTCTAGAGAAACCAAAATATTATCATGACAAATTAAAACTGTATATTAGCTCGGAGATTTATCACATTGCATCTTTATTCTTTCTCTTATTTTGGACCTTATTGGACCCCTTCTATGTGTTCAGAGTGACAACCAGCACTGCTGAGAGTGCACAGCTTAATAAGGATGGTCAATTCGCTAACAGCACATTTTCCACTGCACTCATTCACGTCTTTGGCCCACCTCTTCTTTCACTGCTTCCATCCTCCAAACACAAAACAGTACTCTCATTCCCTACCACTGTGCCCATTGTGACATTTGTGCTTCCCAGCATCCTGTTACTCATCCTTTTCATCTCTCAGTGGAGCATCTTTTCAGTTGTCCATTTAACCCACGATCCTGTCCCTGAGAGTGACCATAGGGAATGCTATTTAGAAAACACAAGAAAGATACAGAATTCACAGAATGATTAGGTTGGAAGATCATCGAGTCCAACCCATGCCCTAACACCTCAACTATACACAAGGATACATCCCTGCCTAACCCTTTGGTATCCATTTATAGACCTCTTGTATGTTATTTAGTCTAACCTCTTGCAAATCTGCTGAAATTGTCTGCTTCTGGAACATGCTGTAAGGAGCTTGTACAAGTTCACTGCCTGCTGTGTAAGATACCAGGGCTTCATACAGTGCCAAGATCCTGCCCTCTGTTTTATTCTAATGACCCCATTTTGCTGGTTCTTTTGGCTGCTGCACATTCAGCCAGCAATTTCAGCAACCTCTCAGCTGATTCTGAGATACTCCTCTTCTGTTGCAATTGCTTGTTCTGAGCTGGCATTGTGTGGGAATGGTTTGGGTGACTTTTACTTAGACTCATTAGATCATTTTAATCTGTTTTGAAGCTTGATCTGCTGCCTTCCTCCTCCACTGCCCCCTCCCTCCACCCCAGCACTTCCTGAGGTCCTGCTGGAATTCCTGACCCTTAGCATACCACATTCAACTTCTGAAACAAACTTAGTGACTATACTCTTGGAGACTTCAATGTTTATCTCCTCTGATTCACTGACAGTGATTCCTGAAGATCCCTCTCTTGCCTCTTTTTCAACCCATGAAGTGATGACTATTACACTCAGACATCGTAGCAGCTTAGTTTCTTTGATTGTTGAGAAACCTTCACCTGAGTCTTTGCTTTCAATCCTGGAAGAGCAGAGTAGGAAGACATTACAGAATTTTTTCTCCCCTTGTCAATCATGATACTCAGGTTTCCTTGAGCAAGTGAAGCACAGAGCAGTAACACAACCAACCTGTTTCTTCTGAAGTGAGATTAAAACAGTGAGACTAACAAAGACAGAAAACTGACTACTCAGACACCTGCTCCTCCCCGCACCTGAGGAAACATTGCTACATTGTTAAGAGACATCTTTCCCCAGGTTTCCCCAATAGCAACTTTGATTACTGGCTCTATTTCAGGCCATGCAAATGAGACAGGTAGACAAATTGAAACATTTATTCTCACCATAACTGAAACCTCTTCTCCTATTATAAAACTTCCACAGAATCACTAAATTGGAAGAGACCTTCAAGATCATAGAGTCCAACCCATGCCCTAACACCTCAACTAAACCATGGCATCAAGTGCCACATCCAATCTTTTTTTGAACATATCCAGGGATGGTGACTCCACCACCTCCCCTGGCAGACCATTCCAGGACTTTATCACTCTTTCCATAAAAACTTTTCCCTAATATCCAGCCTATACTTCCCTTGGCACAGCTTGAGGCTGTGTCATCTCGTTCTGTCAGTTGCTGCCTGGAGAAAGAGACCGACCCCCACCTGACTACAGCCACCTTTCAGGGAGTTGTGGAGTGTGATAAGGTCACCCCTGAGTCTCCTTTTCTCCAGGCTAAACACCCCCAGCTCCCTCAGTCGTTCCTCACAGGGCTTGTGTTCCAAGCTGCTTACCAGTCTCGTTGCCTCCCCTGGATGTGCTAAAGTGTCTCAATGTTCTTCCTAAACTGAGGGGCCAGAACTGGACACAGCACTCAAGGTGTGGCCTCACCAGTGCCAGGTACAGGGGCAGAATGACCTCCCTGCTCCTGCTGGCCACACTATTCCTGATACAGGCCAGGATGCCGTTGGCCTTCTTGGCCACCAGGGCACACTGCTGGCTCATGTTCTGTCGGCTGGCGACCAGCACCCCCAGGTCCCTTTCTGCCTGGGCACTGTCCAGCCACACTGTCCCCAGCCTGTAGCACTGCAGGGGGTTATTGTGGCCAAAATGCAGGACTCAGCACTTGGACTTATTAAACTCCATCCTACTGGACTCTGCCCATTCATCCAACCTTTCCAGGTCTCTTTGCAGAGCCCTTCTCCCTTCCAATAGATCAACACATGCTCCCAGCTTAGTGTCATCTGCAACTTTAGTAATGAACGTCTCAATATCCCCATCCATATCGTCAATAAAAATATTGAACAGAACTGATCCCAGCACAGACCCCTGAGGAACACCACTAGTGACCGACTTGTACCAGCCCTCACCAAAAATACTCCTAAGATCAGGCAATACTATATCTGGATATCAACCCCACCTTGTGATGGCACATGTGGTAACTTCACACAGTTCAAGGAGCCCTGACAAAAAAACAGGTTCTTACAGGAAGAAATTTTTTGAAAGTCACACCACGCAGACACAGCTCCGCATTGCATGCAATGGAACTGAACACTGTAGTGCCTTGTGGGGAAGAAAAGGACCCATAGAATCAGGGTGGGAAAGAAGCAATTAGGCTAGCATTTACTGCAAACTAGGAGGAAGAAATTTGTTGACTTGGAAGAGATATAAAGATGTGGGTCTTTTTCCTTATAGTACTGTACCTGTATAGTCAAATCATACTTGATTCCTTTTCTGAGAGGAACGAGCATGTCATCCAGACACTCATATTTCTTTATTAAACTAATTCCTGTGTAAAAGACCAAGACCTTTCTTTTAAGATCAGAGAGAATCAGGCTATGCCAATGTCATTCTTTGACCTTTGGTAAAATAAAACTAGAGGTACAATATCTATTGAATGTATCCAAATAATCTCAGCAGTGTTGTTAGAGAAATGATGAAATGGATTAATTCTTTGTAAAAGCAATGCTTGAAGAAAGTAAAAAAGAATGAAGAGCAGTGTTTACTTCCTTAATGAAATTGTGGCAGAACCTTCAGGAGAGTGATTATTTTCTTCAGTGGTGTCTCTTATCAGCAGCTTCATCTGTTTGCTGAGTTTGACTGTTAGCCTCAATTGGGATGTGCACTTGCTGCTTGACTGGCTTGATGACCTCAGCTACAATAGCTATGGGCAGCAAAGGTCAGGAGTTTATAATGCCTTGTTCTCTTCCTAAAATGCCAGCTTCAACTTGCCTAGAGCCAGGGGTTCATATACATACAGCACATAATTACATTTTCAAGGGTTATGGTTGAAAGACAAGGAAATGCATGCATTTCAAAAGCGGAGGGAATTATTCCTGGGAAACAGTCACTGCTTTCAGCTCCCACTGGGAAACAATAAAAACATCACCTCTGCATCATGCAGAGGCAGATGCTGAGCATCTTGCAAACTAAGTCTTACCTCTTTAGCCCACCAGATATTAAAGCATGTAGTGTCCTCAGCTCACCTCATTTTGTACAGCCACTACAGCACCTGAAACTGCCCATCACACTACTGCTACAGCACATTTCATTTCCTTTAACTCTTTTTTTTTTTCTCCTAATGACTGTAATAAGGCTCATTTGGTTGAGTAGGGGTTTGTGCTCAGGCAGTTAAATGAAATTTAAGATTGCAACAAAAGCTACAATGCATCAGAGCTGGCATTCTTAACAAACACTGTTTAACAGGAACATTATTATTTATGGGGAAATGGTTCTGAAAATAAACTCCTACGTATGTTTAATGTCTTCTTTCCTTTATTTTTACTCTATGCAGCAGGAAAGATTTATAAAAAGAACACAACCCAAAGCAGTGAAAAACAACTTAATGACCAGTAATGCCTAACTGTATGCAAAATTGCTTTAAAAAACAAAAATCAGTTCAAGAGTTCTTCAATCTACTATATATCAATAGATAAAACATGACAAAAATGTTCATTCAGAAGAATCTTAAATTAAATTTCAATCTAATAAGGGCCATTTGTCTTCTTGATGACTTATATCCAGGAGTGAGGAAAACACAATGTAAATTCTCTCCATCATGATCCCTTTTTCATTTCTTATTTGCTGATGTATATCACATTATTGAATTTTAGAGAATGATGGGGAGAAGAATCAGTGAGTGCTTCACCCTGCAAACTTTCGTTTTGTTTTTTTTTTTGATTGGCATATTTGAATATGCTCAAGTTTCAAATAAAGTTGAAGTATTACTTTAATTAAGCCGTTTTAACTCTTAAAGTTAACAGAAAGTCACCTGTAAAGCCCAATCTAGGCTGTGTTTTCTTTCTTCGTTCCATAAATGCACAGTTATGTGCCTACAGGTCACCCCAGAAACTACAAATTGCTCTTCTATAGAGGAAAATAAATATGGAGGGGTATCAAATACCACACTGCTTTTAAGAGGAGTTGCACATTCAGATCACGAGCTATGATCCCTAGTTCTCCCACACACAAGTATTCCCTTGTACTTCAGTGGAACTGTGGAGTGTGTGCTCCTTGAATTTGGGGCTGGAAATGCCTCCTTTGGCTGTCAATCAATGCAGGAGCCAGAATCCACTTCACATACACCTAGCTAATCATAAGGAACCCACCGTGGCTAAGAGGCTGCGTTAGCAGGGATGCCCGGCACTTCCACTGCGCATTTCTGCTTCCTGTGTACGTGAGAAAAACAAGACTTGTTTGGATATCCCATTTCCAGTCTGCAACAGCCATCCTCTTGGAATAAACAACTGGTAAGAACAGCTACCTTTTCTGTTGTTCAACTTGGTTGTGTCATTACAAAAAATTGCAATATACCCAGCATGATCTTTGTGGATTCCTTCCAGCTAAGGATATTCTGTGACTCTACGGTTCCAACTCATGAGGTATCTTCAGTTAATTTCACTTGCAAAACTGCCAGCTGCAGTTAGGTCCATCACAAAATTAATTCTCAAATCAATAATGAACCATAGATAAAATTACACATTCATTAATATGAACGTTAACCTACTTGACATTTATATTCTTTAAATAGATAGTTGGCATGTGTCTTTTCTATGAATATCGACAAGTCAGAGGAAAAGCACTGTTACGAGATTTTATGGTTAATGCTATGACAGATGATTTTGACCAATAAATCAAGTTCTAGACACAAGATCTTTGTTTTTATATTACTTTCTACCACAGCCTGTGATATGTCACATCTCTCTGCCTCAGTGTCCCTGGAAGGGAAATATCTACTCACCTCACAAAGTGCTGTGAAACTGAATCAATTTATAAGCCTCGTGTAATGTAGAGAGTATCAATATAAGTGGAAGATGTTCAGCACTTCTGAATAATGCTAGTGCCTTGCAGGATCACACCTGTGCAGCTCCTTGAAGATCAAACACATAGTGACCAAATGGAATCTATTTGAAGGCAAAGTTTACCTTCAATACTTGGAAGGGAACTGCTACATACTTAATATCAGTCAAATCATCATGTCACTGATTTACATAATAGTAATCACAGTAAGATCTCCAGATTTGTAAATTATACTAAAATTAGAGTTAGATTGAATAATGACAAGTAATACAATCAGATTTCAAAGGATTTGGACCATTTTGGTAATAAGGCCAGCAGATGGCAAATGCAGTTGAGTGTAGAAAAATGTTAAATAATTGGTCTGGGAATATGCGCTAAGAGGAACAATTGTAAGAAAAAGCATTATTTGGGGGGTGGGG
>VXAX01002638.1:492713-505033 GCA_013399835.1 Leptocoma aspasia
TGGGAGGGCTGGGGGGCAATAAACCAGAGAAAGAGGGAAAGAGGCTGTGAGAATGGTGTGGTTTAGCTGCACCCACCCAGGAACTAAGTACCATGCAGTCACTTGCTCATTCCACACCTCATCCACCCTGGGAGGAGCAATAAAGGTGCTGGAGCATGTCCAAAGAAGGGCAAGGAAGCTGCTCAGGAGGCTAAATCACATGAGGAGCAGCTGAAGGATCTGGGACTGTTTAGTCTGGAGAAAAGAAAGCTTAAGGAGGGACATCAGTGCTCTCTACAGGTACATGAAAGGAGGTTGTAGCAAGTCAGGCTCTTCTCCCACGTGACAAGAGACAGGGCAAGAGAAGATAGCCTCAAGTTGCACCAGGGGAGGTCTAGATTGGGAAAAATTTATTCTGTGAAGGGTGGTCAGGCATTGGAATAGGCTACCCAGGGAAGTGGTGGAAACACCATCCCTGGAAGTGCTCAGAAAATGCCCAGATGTGGTACCAGAGACCGTGTTTAGTGGTCAAGATGCCAGTATTTGTTAGGTTAAGAACGGAACTTGATGATCTTAGAGGCTTTTTTCCAATTTTAACAACTTTGTGATTCTAAAATGGGTAAATTTAGATCAGATATGAGGAATTTTTTTAAAATGAGAGTGGTGAAACACTGGAACAGGTTGCTGAGATGGATGCCCCATCCCTCAAAATATTCTAGGTTAGGTTGGACGGGGCTCTGAGCAACTGACGTTATTGAAAAAGTCCCTGGGCATTGCAGGGCCATTGGACTAGGTGATCTTTACAGGCCATGTCAAACCCAAACTATTCTATGAATAATAATGATAGTAATGAAAAAAAACAACCAAACAAACAAAACAGAGAACCCCAAAACAGACAAACAAACAAACTCAAACCAAAATACCCCATGCCCCCCAAAAAACTGAAACCTGAGGGGAAAAAAACCCACAACTGATGCACAGTACAATTGCTCAGCACCTGTGACCAATGCCCAGCTCATCCCCAGCAGCAATTGGACCCTGTCAGCCAACTCCTCCCAGAATATGGCCATGACATTTTACAGTATGGAATAACCCTTTGGCCAGTTTGGGTCAGATGTCCTGGCCATGCTACCCTGCCACTTCCTCATTAGCACAGCATGGGAAACTGAAAAGTCCTGATCCTAGAATAAGCACTATTCAGCAACAACAAAAAGATCAGCTTGTCAAGAGCATTATTCTCATACTGGATCCAAAACACAGCACTGCTTCAGCTACCAAGAAGAAATTAATTTTATCCCAGCCAAAGCCAAGACATCAATATATTAGCTAATTAAAAAAATGTTAAAAGGATTTGGTAAAAGGAATTTATTAGAAACTACAAGGTATAATGCATGTGAACCATTTTTTACAATCAAGGGATTCAGTCAGGAAATTATTTAATTAGGTAACAGAACCGACTAGTGTGAAAGTGCAAGTATAAGCAGAAGCATTCAACACCTAACAGGACATATTTGGCATCACATAGTATTAAATTTAAAGTCAGTAAAGTTCTTTGAAGATCAAGTGCACTAGGATATAACTACGACCTTTTGAAGTTTGAAACCACAAACAAAAACAAGCCAAGATGAAATGAGAAACACTCATGTACCTGATTAATATTCAATATCCCGATGAAGAAATAACTTAGGAGTGTGTTTGTATATGACACCAAAAATGCAGGGTCCTCATCTAAACTAGGCAGACCAAGGACTCTAAATACAGTCCTAATGACCATATTATCAGTTGTTCCAGAGTGAGTTTCCCAATTCTGTTCTAAAGCAAAGGTCCCTTTTCTTAATACAAATTTCATATAAAAGGTTGTAAATTTAATTTTTTTCATAAAACCTGGAAATTTTACACCCAGTTTCTCTAGTTATAAACATCATGGATCACAACAGCACAAAAATAACATATATAACAATATATATAATAATATTCGTAGGAATAAAACCTTGGTTACAAGCACTGCGTTCTGTCCTAAAAAGACAAATCATGACAGCAACATAAAGTAGTCAGTTCTGGGTTGCAGCAATGTAGAAGTATTGCAGGGTTGCCAGTTCTGGTACAAAGTGGTCCTCTTAAGAATGGATATAATACAAATACGAAGACAAAAGGCTAAGTTAGAAAGATTTGTGGAACACTGACAAATAGGCACTGCTACACTTAAAGCATGTTCTTACATGTGATCACTGACACTTGAACAATGAAATTTATGCAGACAAGTACAGGCAGTCATTGCCCATTTTTACTGAAAAGATGGCATGGATATATGAAAGAAATCCCTATTTTGTCACAACTACGGCCTTTTGTTTGTTATTTTTTCCACACACTAAAAGGTAAAAATATGTAATTTTTAAAAAGTCAGTCTTGTTTGTGCCATCAGGCGTATTCACAGGTCCACAGAACTGGAGTAGGATTCAAGTCAAAAGTTAGAATTTACAGATCAGGAAACTAAATAGAAGAACAGTATAAAGGCTGTAAAAAGCAGACAGGTGGGATTAAAATCTCAATAAATATTAAACCCCACATTTCTAGTCCCACAATATCATTATTTCTTGTAATAAAACAGCAAAATTCTTCCCCTTACACCATTAATTTCCTTCTCATCTGAACCTGCTAACTTTATTTTGTGCTGGCACTATCATATGAAAGTGCTTTGAGTGCTTTTCTCTGATTGCACTGGCAGACTTATATGAACCATTACCCATCATTACTTTTATTTCAAATCTGTCAGTTCCTCCTCTTTGTAGCCAACAAGCTGTAAGAAGGGAGAAAAATGCAGTCTCTGTCAGGGAATAAAACCACACATACAAAAATGAGCTGAAAGGAGCACCTGAACAAAGGAGAAGGGAGGGTGAAGAAGGAGAGAGATAAGAGATGGATAAATCTGCTCACCCTCTCTGCAAAGGACATTCTACTCTCCTGCCATTAGAAATTAATAAATAAATAAACCCATAACACTAACACACAATGCATGCTAGACGTGGCTTTTGCCCCTGACTCTTCTTTATTCTGCCACACCACGTACTTAAAATACCTCAAACATTCCATAAATATTATGCAAATAAAAATAACATCAATACCACCTCCTCATGCATGGAAAAACGCACATAAATTAAGCTTGAGTACATGAGAGATTATGTGTTCCCCTCAAAGCTGTGCGTATTTTAGGAGGTGCTTTTCAGCAAATTCTTTAAGAGCCACACAACGCGATCAACAATTAGTGCTAATTAAACAGCCCCCCTATCTATAGTGCTGCCAGAGACAAGTTAATGACCTCAAGATGCACTTGGATTGGAAACTCCTTTCCCTGCGGGTGCATGCCAGGCTGCCTTACCTCTGTGAAGCTGTGGCATGCTCCAGCTGCCACCACACACGTATGGAATGTCACTCCCGTTTGCAGTAATGTGCACCATTCGCCAGACAGCGGAGTAGCCATTATAGAAGGGCACTGCAGACACAGCTCCAAGACTGAAACATGCCAGTAAAGTTCTGATTTGTCTGCCTGAAACACCCAGGGAAGCCACATGCAATGGCAAAGTGACAGCATACTGACAGGCAGACCACCACGAAGGCAGCTGACTTAATGCAGCAGAAACACATTCCAGAAGCTTATT
This sequence comes from Leptocoma aspasia, assembly GCA_013399835.1. Classification (NCBI taxonomy): domain Eukaryota; kingdom Metazoa; phylum Chordata; class Aves; order Passeriformes; family Nectariniidae; genus Leptocoma; species Leptocoma aspasia. Next base: position 496,349 of record VXAX01002638.1, read on the forward strand.
TATCACACTCAATGCCCCAGGTTAGTACCACACCTGCCTCTTAATATCTCAAAAATAAATCAGGAAACTTAAAAAAAAAATTAAAATCTTCAGTAAAAAGAGTCAAATCTACCACTACCACTCCTTCCCTCACATGGTACATGTTCTCTCCTCATGTAACACCATGGAATGAATCAACACCAGAAGCTGAGGCGTCCTACTGCCTCTCAGAAAGTAGGAGACAAAGGAATACAAAAGGTTAGTTATCCCCGTGAATATGTAGTAGAAGTCACTGAAAATGACCAGAGGAAATAATGTCATGAAGTCAAAAACAGACAGCTAAACTCATAGCTGTTCCTCATTTGGGCATTATCGACAGACTAGACTGCAAACATTCATCACAGGTATTCAATCAAACTGAATTAACTGTCAATAAAGGTTGAAGCTTAGTAGGGTGTTTGACAACTTTTATCTCCAAAGCAGAAGACGGAAGCATGTGGAGTATGTGTTAAAGAATGAAGCTGGAGCATCTGCCATGGCAAGCATGCTATTGGGCAGCTGGAAGAATTCAAAGAGCTGGCTCAAGGAATCTATCAAAGAAATGAACAGGCGACAAACTTGTGGGACTTAACAGGAAAGGATGTGCAGTGGCAGAACACATAGGGATTGCTGGGCCCAGCTGGTACCCCAGAGGTCATATGATGGCACAGAAGAGGTTCATATTTCCCATCTTGTTCTGAAAAATACACCCATGCTCTACAGCTAATATATATGCTCCTCCTGGGCTGTGATTTACCTCAAGAAAACAAAACCTAATCTGTATGCAGACAGTAGTAATATTTTTCCTCATGGTTGTTTTTTGCTTGTAGGATCTCTTCTTTCCCTCCATCTGTCTCGAATGACATAGCTCAGTTAAAACACAAGACTTGAATCAGTTTAGACTTGTGATTTTGGTGGGGTTAAGGACAGTAAGATATTTGCACCGCTTTTCCAAGATCTAGCTAATGATAGAGTCAAGAATGTTAAGATGTTGGGAGCTTTTTGTCACTGTGACAGAGAGGAAGGACAAAGAAAAGCTGTTCCAGAAGCACATATGGTACAAGAAAAAAATCTGAAGAATAAAGTAGTAGCTTAAAGCAGAGAAAAGTTATGATAATAGCAGTATAAATTTCTTGCAGCTAATATGCAGCTTGTCACAGCCCCTAAAAATCACAAGTTAGTAAGTATGAAAACTAGAATGTAATAATGACATTTTGCATTCCAGCCAAAACAGAACTCTGTTTTTTATTTTCATTTCAATACATGAATAATGTCCACTGAAGGATACAGACTGCGTACAAAAGACCCGGGTAAGTTCAGGTACTTTCATTTAAAAAGGAATAGAAGGAGAGAAAGAATTTTCATGCTTGGATCCAAAAGTAATCAGTGAGAGAGAAAGAAAAAAATACCCTCATTCAGAAGAACAAAGGAAAAGACCACGGAGAAAAAAATAGAGAGAATTGCAAATTGCACTGAATTGAAAACATTGCAATTTGTTCACATTAAGCTTTGATACATGTGAAATTCCAAATACAGCTAAAGCAAAATGCAGCCCACTACAGAAAAAGTGAAATCTTTAATTTGCACAAAGATCCAAATGTAACAAACATATCAAGCTATTGTCTGCTGCATTACATAGAGTCAGAATATATCAAGTCGTCTTATTATTTCCATTATTTCATTTGAATTACAATTGCACCCATTGTCCAGGGGATAATTTCCAGAGATTCTATCAGTGTATCGGAGGATTCAGAAACTAAAATAGCAAGCAGCATACACAAGAGAAATGGGAAAATATTAAAGCAGATCAAGTGTCGGCTTCTTCCACCAGCAATCTAGCTAGACAAAAAGTAACACCTATCTGGTACAAAACTCACATTATTGCAGGTTTGGTGAAAATCCACCATGTATTCATAAGTGCCCCCCCTTTAAAGAACTGCATATGGAAGATGTGCTTCCAATAAGGCTCTACCAAGTGGCTCCAAGCTCCCACTATGCATAGCCATGAAATCAAGGCATCTGAGATATCTAACATTCTGAGCTCTCAGAAGAGCACGAGAAGACAACAACTAAGGAATATGCTTTCTGGAAGTGCTCCATCTTGTAGTGTTTCACTGAGTGGCACATCTGCCACACACTTGCACTTTCTCATATGGACTGCAAAATGGGATTATGCTGACTGACACCACAACCAAAATCATTAGCTGTTTCTCATTTGGGCTCATATACAGAAACAGAGATGTTAAAGTGCTGCCTTGCAGATAGAAGACAAAACCCAAAATGCAATAGGTACAAGTTAATTGTATTTCTTTCAGTGGGAGTCATTGGAAAAGTAATCTCTAAGTTTTTCTAGCAATCTGACACTGAAGACAGTGCTGTAGCAAAGTTCCTAATGGGACCAGGGAGCCCAGGTTGTGCACACGATGCTTCTCTGCTACAGCCATGAATTTACTGCTGGAATACGAAGAGAGAAAAAACAGTCAGGTGAACTTCTCTTTGTCACAGGCTCTGCAGCCTGTGTCCTCTAGGAGGTTTGCAAACACAGTATACAAAGTGGCAGCTTATGGATGGAAAAGAAAGCCGTAGTCATAAACACTGTCCCTAACAGCTGTGGTTACCATGGTGTGTGTAGGAGGCCATTCTCTTAAACACTGTATGAACAAAGATGAAGAAAGAAATATTAGTGCACTATCACAACTTGAATAAGAGACAGCAGATGGCAAAAGGGTAGACCACAAGAAAACAGTGGAATAGCAGTGGTCTTGGCATAATCCAGCTGCTTACATGGTAGGTAACTTTTGCAGGCACCAGAAATAAACTTTTTAGAAAGGCTTTGGGGGAGAACTTGCAGGCAGTTCAGCACCTGTTCATGAAATCACAGAATGATAGCATTAAAAAAAAGTTAAAGACTTAAATGGATTATGGAGATTCGCAACTGAAGGCAGAAATAAATGTTTTAATAATGCAGGAGATGAGATATGTAGGAGAGAATAAAGAGCCTTGAAAACAAAAGACAAACATCCTACATTTAATGTGACAGGTTAGGTGGAGATAGCTGATGAAGTCAAGGAAAGAAGTGACAGAGGTCAAAATGAGAGCTCAGAAAATTCTCTTTAGACCAGCAATTATCACTGACAGAAGTGGATCAAACCTGCATTGCCAAAGCTAGAAGCGTTGTTGGCATAATCAAGGTATACAAGAGAAAGCTGTGAGAATGGCCAGGAAGGCTAAGGGCTCTGTTTCAGCTGCATTGAGCTTCAAGAGGTGAACATATAGGTCCAAGCAAAGATCAGAGAGGACGAGACTTTAGTTTCATCATGGAAGTTCTAGAACCTGGATGGTGATAAGACACATAAGTAAAGTGTGTACATTTCTATTCTGAAAATTCTAAGAGACAGAGGACTAATAAGAGGGAAGCTTTTGGAGATTATGGCTATGAATTATGATGGTTTTGAGAGGGGGACAAAATGAGGATTCAGGAAGTACAAGGCAAGAATTCAGAGCATTCTACTTAAGAGCCATGACAATACACTTAAAGGAAATATCATTTGTTGATCTTTATTAATTCTCGGTCTGCGTGAGCCTCACTATCACTCTGCATGCTTGTGTGTGCATGCATTGAAAACCAGACAGAAAGTAGAATCTCAACTAACAGACTGCTAACTCAACTGAAAAAAGGAACCTAGTAAACAATACAGGGAAAGCAAAAGAACTTTAACAAGCCAGACCAGAGACTGTAACTTGCTTGTCAATATTGAAACTGTTTTCTAAACAGATTAGTAAAAGAAAGGTTTTTTTGAAAAAAAGGAAAAAAATCTCAAGTGTCACTTGCCAGTTCCCTACATGCTATATCTCTTACATGGGCTTCATAGAATCACAGTATGGCTTTGCATGAAAGGGCATGTGGCATCCATCACCTCTGGGCAACGTATTTCCATGTTTTACCACCATTATTGTAAAAAACAGCTTCATTATATCTAATCTAAATTTACCATATTTTAGAAGCACAGGCAGTTTTTTGGGTTTGTATCACAAATCCCTTCAAATGTAGCAATGGACAATGCAAGAGCTGCTGAAGATCTGATATCTCCATAACAGCCTATGAGTACTTAGAGAAGCAGGATTTTTTCAAGTCCACACAGTCAGACAGAACCTGAAGCCCTGAGGCGGCTGAGCCAGCCAATCTGATAACAACACTGTTATTATAATTTATGAAAATTTATTGTGATCAGGCACTGATAAAACATCTGTTTTAAAAGTGTGCTATGCTGATCCTTAAAAAAAATAAGGAGTAAAATCCAAAGAACAATCTCACATGAAGTCCTGGAAATCATGGAGCACCTCTTCTTTGAATACATTTCCAAACACACACATGCCCCAGGAAGGTAAACAGGAAAATCAGCATTGAATTATTAAACTTAAGCTGCACTTAAGCCAACCTACAGACTAACTACCTGAAGAGAGTGGCAAAAATAATCTCTCTAGAGTTTAGTAAAGTTTTTGGAAGCTGAACAGGTATGGGCTGGAGGAACAGACTCCTAGGAAGGCTGAAAATAGGCTGGACTGCTGGGCTCAAAGAATACTGCTGGGCACCAACTGCTCAACGGTTGGCAGTCAAAAGTGAAAAATGTTTGCCAATGACTGATACCGAGATCGGTATTGTTTAATAATATCTGGGCAATAACAATGAGCATCCAGAATAGTGCAAAGTTTTGCACCTGGGGCAGAGTAAACCCATGCTGGGAAATAGATGGATAAGTTTCAGCTCAGTAGAAAACAATCTGTGAGATACAGCAGACACCACCCTGAACATGCTCTACAAATGCTCACTCATAATGACCAAGGCAAACTGAATACTTGGCTGTAGCAGAAGCGTGGCTGGCAAAACAATGGGAGTTATTACCCTCCTCTGCGTGGTGTTGGCAAAGCATCAGGAATCTGTGCCCATTTCCAGGTAGATATGGAGAATTTGAGAACATCCAGAGGAGGCTCACTAAGATGGTCATGGCCTTAGAGAGCATGATTCCTAAGAATCAATTGAGGGAGCTGGGCTTCTGTAGCTCAATGAAGAGGCTAAGGACTGCTAGAAGAAATACAATGCCAATGGAGTCATATTCTCCTTGACAGTAGCAGATGAAGTAACAAACTGTCTTGACCACAGTCTGCAGATTTGGAAATTCCAACTGGACATGAGAAAAGGCATATTACAAATTTGTGTCCTAAAGCTCCTAAATTTATGCTAGAGGATCAACACATTTCTCAACCATTAGTGCAGACACTAATGCCACCAACCTTTTTGTCAACACCGAGCTTCTATCTGACTATTAGATTCAATAGGCCAAACATCTCCAACTGAAATACCTTTCTTAAAAAGTCATTACAGCAAAAGTTCAATCTCCATAAAGCCTCCAAAACCTCTACTGACTTACTCAAATTTTTTTTTTGTACAGGGGATGACAGGAAAAAGGAGTAGAGATCGAAAGAGGGAGCATGTTAACCTTCCTACATACATAATATCCTGTGAAGTCACCACAAAAAGGAATTTGCAGGCCTGATCTGTCATTGCATAACATTTCAAAGCCACAGTCATCTTTCTGTGATTCCCTTCTAGCCCAGATCTGTAAGTTTCCCACTCAGAGAAGGAAAACCCAAGGCCCTCTATTTGTAGCTACACGCTATGCCTGCAGTCAAACTGTCAACATCTAAACACTCATGTCAACAGGTACATATTTTAATTCTTTCTCCCACAGGCATAATAAGTATTATTAAGACTAGGGCAGACAGCAGATTTTTAAAAGGCTTTAGTTATATCAATAGTAAGTTTGAATGGTTTTTTAGTCTGCTGTAGTAAGGCAGTAAAATATAATAGCCTCTTAACTGACACATTGTTATCAGTCTTATTATGGCTTTCTTCATGCCTGTCAGTGGATTATGGTAATTTTTTTAGTCACAGGTCTAATCAAAGTAGAAGACTCTGAGCTACTGACAGCTCAGGAGAGATATAACTGCTTACATAATACTGTCATGAAATTCTAACGCAAGCAGAAACTTCAGCATCTCTCCAGTCCAACTCTCCTCCTAGTTAAACAAAGCAACTGTTAGAACAACAGGTTCCTTTTCATGCCAAAGGAACAAAGAAAATTCAATGGTTTCCCTCAAATTACTACAGTATTCATAACAAGAAACGTTGTTCTTCTAGGCAGCTGGTGTGATGCAGTCTTGAGATGGCTCTGTGATCAGGATTGTAAACTCATCTTAGTATCTACTGGCCCAAAACAACTCTTCTGCTTATTTCTGAAGAGCTGCTCAACTTAAACCATTACCCCACATGGGAAAAATTCCTTTGTAAGACTGAAACACCACCTTCTCATTCAAGCAAGCAAGGTGAATTTAATTTTTTCTTCAAAGAACCAAGGAAGAGCTTGGTGCCAGCATTATACAGTGGCTTAGAAGGGGAACAGCCAGGACTGTATCCACATGCAGGGGGTGCAGCATGTCTGAGCAGCTGCTGGATTGTACTGTGTGGGGATTTCTGTGTTCCTCAAGCTTTGTGGGTTTCTGCTGAAATAGATACAAGTACACAGAAGATCCCAACATTAACACCTTACAGAGCATAAACCTTTCGCTTTCTAAAAAGCAGTATTTCCAGTGTAATTTGCACTGAGCTTGGGGGCCGTAGATTGAAAGCTGAATTGATGCATAGATTTAGTGTCTATACAAAACTCTGCATGAAGGCAGCTCACAACATCTCTCCAACAGAGGTAAGAAAGTAGAGGAGCTTTCACTTTCTTCAGGTGTACCTCACATGCCAGCTGCAGCAATGGTCAGTGACCCACTGTATCCATCACTGCAATCACTAACAATTACTTCAGTAGCCAATTACTTCTAATTGGCTACTGAAGAACGAGATTATACTAGTGCTTGAATCACAGCTGATGGGACCTTGAAGCTTGAAGTACCACCAATCAAAATAAAAAAAACCAAAATCAAAAAACTCCAACAAACAAAAACAAAACCTAAAAAAACCAACCAAAGGAGAAAAAACCACCAAACAAACAAACAAAAAAAAGACCCAAAACAAAACAAACAAAACCCACACCAAATCCCACAAAACACCAGATAGTAGACTGGCAGCACATATCTCACCAGCATTCTTCACCAGTGATATTACAAGAGAAAACATGAACAAACAAAACAGCAATCCAGGAAAGTAACACCTTTGCCTCTGCTGTGGAAAACAAGAACAACAAATTCTTGAAGTTAGTAGGAATGCTGCCACAACCTGGTTTTCATTCATTTGCCCTTTGCATATAAAGCCAGGTTGTTAGTGTCCTGAAGCTTGATCTGATGGTGAATGACATTCTTCCAATAAAATAATTTCTTGCTTTCCTCATGAATGTGTTGGGTGTCAGAACACTCTCAGGCACAGGAGCCATGCACTATGGAGGTGTCTGTGAAAGAACATATTCACAAGATGTAGCCATTCCTGAACATGACAAAATGGGTCTGAAAAGAGGCCTCAAATATGCTTGACTATTTCCAAGTCTTCTCTTTCTCTTTCAGCCATTTTTTATTTCGCTTGACTTACAGAGAGCTAAAAAAAGCCAAAATCAAAAACAAGCCTGGGCAAGTGAACTAAGGATTTGATCTTCACATAAAATAATACAGGCAGGTACTGAAGTGCTGCCCGATACTACATTTCTATTATCCACAGTAATACAAATCATGCCCAAAGGACATCTTTATAAAGAAATGCAAAACACTTAGAAAACAATATGGATTTTTTTATTGTGTGCAAGCTGAGAAGAGTTTTATTTTTTAAAATCTGTTTGAATTCCTGGCTACTTCAATGGTCAGAGTATTATCAGTCAAGTATAATAAGAACTCCACAGAGCTTCATGAGTCATAGTATTGGATACAAAGCCGACTGATGTCAAGGTGAAATATTATCTTCTCATTGACTTTAAAGGGTTTTGACTCAAGCCTATAGCAAAAGACATGAAGTGAAGCAATGCAGAAACACTTGACATAAGATAAACCACATCTTAAGATTAAAGACAAAATATTATATGATACAGAATCTCCAGCACTTACTGCTTATCCTTGTAGGATTTAATACTATTTTCTATAGTTTCTGCTCTGCAATGGACTAAGGTTATCGGCAATAAAGATTTCTGTAAGACATTTCACCCTGCTTTTGCAAATCCTTAACCTTTTCCACTAGATTTTGATATAGACTTCAATATCATCCATCCTTTTTAACAGCATACTAATTTCAGAAACTACTGAAACAAGGTTTAGCATAAACAAGTCGAAGTGTAACTTGAGGGCAGAAAGCAGTGAAATCTGAAATATTTTCAAAATAAGTGATACAGGGTTAGCTTTTGTGGCTGAAGGAAAGGTGTTGCAAGTAGTACCATGGGGTTCAAATTATATAGGTGAACAAATATCTTCTACTAAAATCCTTCTTTTTAAAGGTCTCAGAGTTTACTGTCAGAATCTGCTGGGGGAAGGGGAGAGAATCTAGTTCTTCAGTAACCAAGTTCTAACTGACCAGCACTACCCAACATGAATTCTAACTAGTATTAATGAAGTATCTTACAAGTAGTTTTCAAATGGTTGGTGATAGGCTCTGGGCAAATACTACATAAGCTTTTTTTTTTTTTT
>VXAX01002638.1:505069-515146 GCA_013399835.1 Leptocoma aspasia
TTTAGATGCATTCCTTGTGAATTAGAAAACCTATCCAAACTGGAAGAAACTTTTTCAAAGCTTATATCAATACTCATCTTCTGTTAATTGCTATAAAATTGCACCTCATTAACATATGACAGAAATACTGTTGTAACTAATACTACAGATTAGTTAGTACCCAGCAGTAATAAATGAGATATCAATAGAAGCAGGCATTGCTTTTCTAAGTGAAAGCCACAGCAAATGCCAAAACTAAAAACTACTGAGATCTGGGATTATCAGAGCTAATATTGTCATGTACCACACTGTAACACACACTAATTGCAAGTTCTGCTCTGACCACACCGTGCCCCTATCTTCTAATCACACTTTCCAGCCTGGCACTTCAGTGCATGTAAAATAGTGCATTGAAGTACAAGAGGATGCCAGCTTGACTGCCAAGTCCTGCCACTGCTCAGCAATGCAGGAAAATTAACATTTTTAGTTCGCTTTCCCCATGTGGCAATCTCTGTCTTCCCAGTGACAGGCTTCCCATGGGGGCACGTGCTAATTTAAGGTGCTGGAAGGCTTAGCTGACACCAAAACATACACTTCTCACTACCACATGAAGGACAACTACTGACTGCAAAACTCACTCTAAACCATGCCCTTTAAAGATAACTGGCCAAATGCTAACAACTCCTCCAAATTCCCTGGAGCAGAACTTATTTCTCCCTCTACTCTGCTACCACCCTTTAAGGTTCTGTTTGTAAAAATGGCACAGAGTAGGCAGTATAATTTATGCTGATATGGGCCCAATAAACGAGCAACATCTAGCAGAAGGAGCTGAGAGGAGAAAGGTATACAAATTAAATACGGATTACTTGACATCAACTTTCACTAATGTATTCAGGGGACTCAAGACTTACTCCTAAGGGATTGAGGCTTGGGGGGATTTTGTTTGTTTTGGGGGTTTAGTGGAGAGGGGTGTTATTTGTGTCTGATTACTCTGTTGTTGGGTTTTTTTGAGTTAAGATTCAGTAACACAGAGCAGTCAGCTTTGAAGGTCACCAGATAAGGACATGACACTGGAGTGTTTTTCTTTCTGCTGTTTTCCCTGTACAGTGCACCTAAAATAACAACATCATCATATGCTACTTAGTGGAATTGAATCAATTATATCAGATGCTGTGTTCTGCTCAAGTACTTGAAGCCAAATAATGAGCATTTGGCTTATTGTTCATCCTTTTCAGGAGACTTGGTCTTCTGGGAAAATGACAACCAAAACAAAACACCATGTTATAGCCCATGGGGAGTGCTTCTGCTCCAAAAATATGATAAATACCATTGTCTTTCATTGTGGAGGTATCCCCCACTAACACAGGCTACTGCTGATGGCAGGCAAGCACGGAATGAGCCACCTGTATGCCACACAACAGATTTCTGAACAATACCACTTTTAGAGAGCCAGAAGGATCAGGCCACAGATGGTGCTTTAAAAATCATTACTAGGGCAATTTGTTGCATCTCACCTCAATCTTTATTTTTGCAATTATGCAATAATATATGCAAATCTGTCACTGAATTTTACAACAGCTATCATTCTTTTTTCACAAAATCCATGGGATCACAATCATAATAATAAAAGATTAATAATCCACATCAATGCTCTTGAGCCTGCAACACCACCTCAGATCAGAGATCAGCTGGATAGTGCAAGTCAATATGTCAGACATCTTGGTCCCTATGGAGGTCTCAAAATAACATCTTATATTAATGAAGCATGCTGATGGAAACACCCAAGTTACTGAGAGAGGAGAAAGAGCTTTAGATTTTGGACAGTTCCTAGACTCCTGGGACAACTGGGACCACTTCAGGCTTTTCTCTTCAGTTTTGCTGTTTGTTTGTGGTGCTGTTTTTCTTTTAAATTCCCTGCCTAGAGGATTTAAGAACTTGCTGCAGCTCTTTTTACAGTCAAGCCGCTGAACAAAATCTATGTATGCTTTGATCTGAGAGGAAGTCATATTCTTTCCATCAAACCAACTGAGGTTGCACTCTAATGGTTTCCCAAGCACTTTGGACACAGGAAGCCTTACAATCTATTTATCATATGCAGTTCAAGTGCCCCAGCCAGGTGGGCTACAAAAACTTCGGTTCATTACAACCCTCTTTGCTAATCATTTTCATCCCTCTCTTGTTTTTCATAAAAGAATTTATTCTCTCTAAAACCAGCTCTTTAAATACGTACATTTTCTAACACTCAAATCTACACTTGTATTTCAATCCTATAAGGGAACATTCTGAAAATGAAATGGCAGAAAAAAATGAGTTGAAAAGGTCATGACATTCCTAAAATTCTATTTGCTTCTGAAATTCTAACAGACAGTTTTGGACCTGACAGGACAAACCATGTTGTGGTTGCTCCAGGAAATTTTGCAGTCACTGCTTCTCCCTGTGAGCCCATTGTAAGGTTGCACAGATTTTCAAAACAAGGCTCCTCTTTCAACTATTTCAGAGTATGGGTGGGAGGGAAAAAAAGAAAAACCACACCACTCAAAAGAGAAATTATAATGTACTACTGAAAAGTCCATTCGACTTAAATACCAGGAGAATTCCCTAGAGAAGGCTGACTCACCATCTATTTTTAATTGCCATCATTAAAATTATATCTGTATTGCAAGTATTTCTCTTACATGGAAATTAATAGAATCTGCCTTCTCTCAAGCAGAACAATTAGTTCATTCAGAAAACCTACATAACTTCTAACAGCAATTTGAAAGTGTTAATATTGCAGGTTTATACACTCAGGCAGGAATAATTAACTGCTCAAAGAAACAGCAGAGGACATCTTACTAGGTATCACTTCTATTGGAAGAATCTTTTAGTTACATTGGATCACAAATATTAATTTAATAATTGTTTCTTTGTTTTAGTATCATAAAATAAAAACCATAGGTGTTTATGCCATTTATGGCCATAAATATAAGCTGGAAGATAAGTGAAGTATCTCTATCCAGCGCCAGCTAAGATAGAATTCCCATCAAGGTTTGACATTTCAAGAAAAACACAGGCTACATGGGGAGAGTTCAAAGAACAGAGATAAGGAACCCAAAAAATACCAGATATGAAGAAAGACACAGGACTATTTAGCTTGAAGAGATCAATGGAAATGTACTAGTGAGAATCTTACTGGATTATACAGAACTGCTGCAGAGAGGAAGGGATTCATTTGTTCTGCCTACCCACTATGGACAGGAAAACAAGAAGTTGTCTTAATCACGAGGGAGGAAAATAAAGAGTTTGTGGTAAACAAAATTTTGCATTAGTGAAGATAGTGAAGGATGAAAAAAGGTAGGAAATATTTACTACCAGTGGCTCTTGAAAACAGGTTAGACAAACACCTGTCAGGAACACCATCAGAGTACAGGCCCAGGCACGGATGACTTCACATAATTCAACAGTGTCCCCTGATTTTCTGCATACTCTTTTTCCTATTCAAAGTGTTTTGCAGAATGTATCTGTTATGCATTTTAGCCCATCTCCACTTTTTGGCTTAGGGTAGTACAAGTGTTCATTCACTCAGTGAAAGCTGTAGCAAGGAGAATCACTAGGTTTGAGGACTAAAAAACCATGCCTAGTTTTAGATGAAATAAAGTCTATAGGACTAAAATAATTATAGAAAGTACCTGAATTTGGGAGGGGAAAAAAGTAATAGAAAAAAATGAAGTAATAACTTAGGAAGTACAATCCACTATGAGATTTCTTGAGGGCTAATACAGGCCTGAGAACGTTCTTGCTAAATCAAATGTATGCATACCGTGGCTGAGAAGCAATACATCAAACTTGTCAACTTATGCAGCATACAGTATTTTATTTCTCTTTCAAAAAATTTGAAAAGCTATGTAAATTCTAGGAAGGCATATACAGCATCTGGCACCTGACACATGCACTTACTAATTATACTTAGGGACTCAAATAGAGGAAGTTAAGAGAAATTTCAAAAGTGACAAAGCAAGAACAGAGCAATATTTGTATGCCCTATCCTTCTCTGGGTTCATTTGTCAAATAAATCACTACATCAATCTGACTCCCTTCTCAAAGTGTTTAAGAATTTGTTCATCCCTTGCACGTGATTTAGCAGCTCTAGCATTTATTCATGGGAGGAGGAGGTGGCAGAGAAGCAGGAGTTAAGGAAAAGGTTTATCAATGGATAACACAGTCGCACTAATAAGTATGGGAGCAGATGGTGCAAATACTTTGGTAATAAATAATAATTAATTGAAGCATTGCACACAGGCAAGAAGTCTCTGGGGGTCTCTATAAAAAAAGCTCTTGCACCACTGCACCGATGAACCTCTTACTTAAATTATGTTATCTACCTTTCAGTAAGAACTAAAAAACAACAGGCTCCAGTAGGATGAACGGTACAAAGATTCAGGCAACTAAACACAACAAACCTAGCAAGTTTTATGTTAAATTTTGCTAGGTTTTAAGTACAGTTTTGTTGAATGTTTCAAGATATTTGCGTCCACTTGACTAAATAGTCTCTAGGAGTGTGAAATCTTACAGGACTCTGTGCAAGGAATTATCCAAGGTAGAAAAGACTGAGGGTTTGATCCAAAAATATTTTTTCTTCCATTTTTGAGTTAAACTGTGGAATGAGGTAACAATTCTAGTCCAATACTATTACCAGCATATGAAACTTCATCTACTTTTGTGAGGGACAGGGTCAAATAACGTATTCATAAAGAGTAGTAATTTACACCTCAGTCTCACCAATTTAAAGGATTAGAGTAAGGCACAGAATAAGTGAATAGCTTAATTCTACTGCTAGAGCAAATGTAGAAGCAGCACAACAGGAATCCTAGACAGGATGGCAAAACCACGACTGTACGTCAGCCAGCCCCAGCACATTGGCACAAACCTACCCTCTGTCACAGCTGGTGCCAGTACAGCAAAGCACAGACACACACCTCGTGCCCTGCTGCAGGGAAGGTGGTGTCCACACCTGGCACACAGGTGGAGAACAGGGCTGACACAGCAAAAGCTACCTCCCCAGGGGCTGCAGCAGAGGTGACAATGTTTCTGTTACCTACCAGAGACTCATTTGGTGACTGTATTCAGATTGGGTCAGACTGCGGGTCTGACTATTTATTTTTCTCTTGCATGAAAAGGGAAGAAGAGACAGGGCACTCACTTCCTCTCTCACAAGCAATTTCCCTAAAGGCCCATAGACACATATGTGTATACACATTTCAATAAATCACATTTCCTCTGCTGACTATACTTTCTCTCTATTTCCATTCCAACCTATTTGAATGGGTTGTCAGTCACTGTTTGGCTAACCCTGACTTGTCCCAATATGTAAATTAGACTTCCCCCCCCCCCTTACTTTAATTCCCTAGAGTGGTATTTTTCCTGTCTTTAAATATTTTTACTACTTATTACTTGGATAATGAATCCAGACCTGGGTGTTTGCCTATGCTAATAAATACATAGCAATGAAATGAAGATTTCTAGTGCTGGCACAGTGACATGAGATAAGAAGTACAGCGAGAGTTTACTAATAATGTACTTACGAACTATGTGGACAAACTGTGAAACTGAAGGTTAAAACATCTTTGAATCTTGACCAAAATAAAAAGATGCAAAAATCAAATCAAAACCAAATATGCAGCATGCAATACCCAATTACTGTACTACACCAGTAGTAATTGCTGAGGCAAGTCAGTAAGTCCAAGCAGGATCAGCCCAAGCCATAGGACATCAGGCACTGCATTCACCAGCTTACTTCTAGGCAGCAGAGCAGACGCAGTCCATTCACAAAATCCTCTACCCAATAAATAAACTTTCTGGACTGAATCCCAACCTTGACTACATTCACCTAGCTTCAACTGCACCACAGTTCTGTCTACTGGCACTGATTAGGAGAAGAAAATATTCAGCCACGTCCTCACTTCACTAGCACAAAGAACTGTTGAGAAGCAGCATCAGTTCCATTTCTGCAATAGGACTTAACCAGTTTATCTGAAGTCCAGGATTATCAACACTCAAAGGAAGAACAATTATGCTTTATTTCTTCAGTCAAAACCATACCACCTCTTCAGCTTTCTCACACCAACTTTGTGACAATCTGCTTACAACTGCAATATCCGAACGGGCTTTCCTAACTGGAAAATCCTCATAGATTTAGTGCTTTTCTGAAGGCCCCACTCCAGGCCCCCAGTATATTTCTTTTGCATTGTTAATGCGCCTGCCTCTGAAATCAAGGCCACTGAAAACAATGTGAGCCTGAACCCAGACCTAGTGTAACCGTGCTGGAAAAAAAAAAAGTAGAAACAATTCCATAACATCTGGGTGGAAGATTTATATTACTATTATCCTCTAGATAATTCCACAGTGGGATATGAAAGCCAATATATAAAGTAATTTTCAGCCATCTCTTACAGAATTAATCTCAGAGAAATAGCCCAATGGACAAATACTGAAGGGCAATTATTTTGTTGTTGTTGCTAAATAAGCAGGTAGATTAATAGCATTAGACAAGCCTTGTTTAGGAAACCTAAGTCAACAGTACTTAAAAAGCAGTGTGCTGGATAGACAGACTCAGACATCTTAGAGGAGACAGCATTTCTTGGCATCCTGAGCCACTTGGTAAGTTATAGTGGAAGGTCTTCTCCAGAGCACAGTTTTTGAGAAAGCTACACAGAGTCCGGGAAAAAGAACTGCTGCTGCTTACAGACTGCATTGTTGGGTAGCAGTAATGGAGACTGGTGATGGAAATCTGCTGGACTCACCCATCCATCCTAAAAATCCAAGTAATATTAAGAGCTTTCAATTTTCTTCCCCAATATGTACTTTTCTGGCCTGGCTTGGCCTCCCCTCCATCTCATGTTAGTGGCTTCCAGCCATTTCAGGGGAAAGCTAGACTTTTTTTATGTTCAACCAGGTGTCAATGTGAGAGGTGTAGAATAGATATGTAATAAACCCAAATACGTGTGCGATGAGACAGCCTGATATCTAGACCTCTGTGTGAAACCCACTGTCATGATCAAGTGTCAACATAAGGGAACTGAAAGAACTCAGAAGTACTCAAGTCTGTGTGTGAGTGTCCACGTGAACTTCAGCCAGGGGAGTCTGCGGGGATATGTGTGCGTGTATCACTCCATCGATGCTCCCAGTTTGGGACAGCTGACCTGCAGGAATGGATGGCAGAGGCAGGAAGTCCAGTGCAATTATTCCAGGTTTTCATCATTACTATGATGGTCCTGCTTCTCTCTATCCCTCCTCAGATGGATTTAGAATAGCAACCTACAGATTTCTGTGCAGCAGCAAAGAACTAGAAAGGTTCAGATATGTTCTGACTTAGTCCCATTACTACTAAGGACATTTTTGTGCACGTGAAAAACAGGATGGATGGCAGAGAAGAAACACTGTCTGCCACCACTATCATATGACTTGTTGAATTTGCCTCACTAATACCAGGGCAGATTGTGTAAATTACCTGCCTAGTAAATTTGGTCCCTTGAGTTTATAGTTTGGTATAAACTCCAGCTTGATTAATCATGTAGCAGTTCCCTAATCCTGCTCTGTTCACTCAGAGGATAAGCATTAGATACTAATTTTTTAAGGTTCTTTTTTTACAAGCTTCTAGAAGCCCACATCCATCTTTAATGCACTTTAGTAGTTCATTGCTAAAATCCAAACATCTGACTGACTGAAGCAGGTTAGAGATGCCCTTGAACCCTTTTAATAATCACAGTATGCTCCTGACTTGGTTTATTTCCACTTCTATCACAAGCATTAAATCAACAGATTCTGTTATCAACTGAAAATACCTAGTGCCATCCTGGGATCTCAAAGATTTAATTCTCCATACTCTCATCATACTTACTTTGTAACATTCATAAGAGTTAGTTCAGTATCTTGTAATTCTCAGCTTTTGATATTTCATTTTAAAGTCCCAGCTTTGAGACTTTACCTGGGAGTTTGGTAGCTTCATGAGAAATCACACCCTTAAATTTGACTTTATATTGTGAATTAAAGTGAGTAAAGAAAAACTGAGACTATGAATCTTAACAGTTTTGGAAAAATAGAAGCCAAGTAATTAACAAACATTTACTACTACTTAAAAAAGAAAAGAAAAAGAAAAAACTGTAGCCTTACATCCCTCTTGATTTAAAGTCAGTCTTGTCATGTGATTTGGGGGGGGTTTAAACTCTCAACACTAAGAACTGCCCTTTCAATGAATTCACATCCCATGAATTTGGATCCATATTCAAGTGCACAATAGAAATTCAAGCCTGAACAGCTAAGTGAATACAGCCACACTGTGAATAGATAAGCTATGAATGAATAGCTTAATTGGACACTTGCAAAATTAACTTGTCAAAAGTAATTACTCTATACATGATCCAATTGGAAATGTTTTATATCATCCACAAGTTGAAAGAGTATTTATGCTATTCCTTGGCCTTTAAAAGATACATTTACAATATGCTGATTATTTACTAAGCTGCTATCATGCATTTGCAAACCTTTCAAGCATTCTGGTAAAAAGAGACAAATTCACTTTTGTTCAGTTCCGAAGAGGTTAGCAGATACACTATATTTTTAATGAAAATTCTCATTCTTTCTCCTCCTTAAGTTAGAGTAAAATCATCCTGGCTAGAGGCATATGTTTGTTTTCTGTGTGTAACAATAAAAATGGATTTAAAATTAAACAGATGGAGACTGGGGAAGACCAAGTAAACATAATCACAAGTAAGACACACAAGCAAGTGTCCATATTTCAAAAGACTGTAAGGGAAAAAAAAAACGAAACACAAAACCAGACATGCTTTGAGAAAGCAGAGTCCAAGAGGAAGTAAAAATCTCTCCCTCTCAGGACTTAAAAAGAAACAGCAAGCTTTGCATAACCCATATAGAAGTAAATAAAATGCTTCCTGAGCTAGACAGTTCCCATCTAGTACCACAGGAGAGGAGATCATAATTGGAAAAATAGAATGCGTTGATACACAGATATATTTGTTTCAGCCATGCATAAGGCAGCTGCATATCTATCCAAAATACAGTGTCATTGGATTTCCACCTCAGTAACACAGGAAGCTGTAATCCAAAGTGTGCCTTTGAGGCCATGTAACCTTCAGATATAGCTGCTACTGCAGGCCTGGCCCACCAGAAAGATTCTTTACATGCAGTAAGAACAGAGGAATTGTCTCGTGCCTTGGCAGAGTATCCCTTCTCCTACAGATGCTACCCTGAAGAAAAAGGCTTCCTGTGCCATCACTCATGCATTGCCCTAATCTACACAGCAGCAGAAAACAACAGAAGAGAGATCAAAAGCATTGTTAGAACAAAAGCCAGCAATGTATCTTATGCCATTACCATTACTTTTGGCCACTACTGCAAGCATCAGCAGAAAGAAAATACTTCTAAAGAGAAAGCTATGCTATCAGACTATAAATGCTAATGTCTAGAAAGGAAAGAGAAGGACAGCTGGAAAGGTTGGTCTCTAAAGTCCCTTTGGCAAAGTTGTTATTGCAATTATCTAACACATGCTACCTCCTTTGGGTTTGCTTTAGCAATGGTTTGGGGAGTCAAACCCAAACTCTTACTCAAATGCCCCACAGTTGTGTTTGAACAAGTCCTGTAGAAGCAGCCCTTTGACACACTCTAAGTACCCTGTGCTGCTGTGAATTCCCTGCACGTGCTGCTATCCTGGATGAAGCAAGGAGGAAATACAAACTTCAAAGATTATCCAATGTATTAAAACTTAATGAGCCATTGCCCCAATATGTGCAAAGCACACAACATCTCTTACATTCTGGCTTCAGACTGCAATTTACTAATCAGCTACCGAAGCTGAAGCACTTCAGTCCCAAAGCAGTTACTGACTGATTGGTTAATAGAAGTTCCTACAGAGAGAACTTCACTTCCATAATGGAAGAATTTCATCTAATCTGAGATGATGAAATCACTTGCTGAAGCACTTCAGTCCCAAAGTATTTACTGACTGACCAGTTAATAAAAGTTTCTACAGAGAAAATTTCACTTCCACAATGGAAGAATCTAATCTCATCTAATCTGAGGTGATGTGGAAAAAAAAAAAAAGAA
>VXAX01002638.1:515194-645006 GCA_013399835.1 Leptocoma aspasia
AACCCCCCCCCCAAAAAAGAAACCCAACCCTACACAGAAGACAAACTTCACATAAAATCAAAAGATCCCAGGCCCAACTTCTTCCACCCCCAAAAAAATGCTTGAACAACAAAACCAAACCAAATACCACCACTTAATTATTTTCCTTATCTTTAAAATAACATTAAAATAGGTATTCTACTATCAGTGTATTTTATACACTGGCACAGGACTTGAAAATGTCTGTCGTCCACAAGATTTCACAATTATTTATACTTTTTTCAAAGAATAAATTGGGAAACAAACTCTATGATATAATATGTACAAAACACCAAGAGTCTTCAATGAGCCAAGTTATCCCATGAGCAAGGGATAACTCAGATCAAGTTCAACAGAAGGAACAACTCCCAGGTGAAGTTCATAATAAAATAGAAAAGCTCTGGTTAGTTATCAGCCTATTTCACATCAGCTGTGGGTACTGGTGGGTAGCAGTTCACACCAGTCAGCATGGACTGATGGCACCACAGAAAGCCCAAGGACAGAATAAATGACTGATAAAGACACACTTGCTTGAAATTTTTTGGCAGTCCTTTCCATTAGGACACTAGATACACAAGTAACAAAACAGAAAATATGTTTGTACTGCTTTTGTGTGTTCTGGCCTGTTTTATATCCACAGGCTCTCATTTCTCCAGGTTGTCACAATCTGTCTCCACTTCCAAGCTCTCAGTTAATGCCTGTGACTAACACACTAACTTTACTAGGTCAATGGAAAAATCATAATCTGGATGCAAAAGCAATGAGTCTGCAGGAAAGGAAAAAAAAAACCCAAACCAAAAAAACCCATAGAAACCCCAAAGCCAACCCAAAACTGCATCAAATTGTGAGATGGATGTTTAATTTCAAGGGCCTTGCTATTCTCTTCTAATTCTCAGGAAGAAGTGATGTTTACATTTTTTATTTCACTGTAAGAAAATTTATCAAGCACATAGGTATGACATAAATACAGTACATAGGGGAAGAAAAAGCCAAAGACACATCATAAATATTCTTGTCACTTATTACTAAAAAGCATAAGCCAGATTTTGCTTTGAATGCCACAGGTACTGTGTGAAGATGAAGACAGCAGTGCAACTATGCAATTAAAGAAAGAAAAATTTATGTTCCAGAGTGAAAACATTATATCCAGCAGGACAAAGGTTTCAACATGTGTTCTTCAAGCCTGCCTGGGTTAAACATAACACAATGTATAGGTGTATACATTTGAAGGCAAGGAATATACGAAAAGTTTTGAAAATAACTAGCTAACTCCTAAATCAATCCTAAATAAGTAAAACAGAAGTCTGTGTTCCTGCACAGGGAAAAGATAGGGCTGTCTCACTTCAGGATCTGCAACTTTATTCAAAGCTTTTGAACACTTATCTGCAGTATTTTCTTTCATTTACATTTCTGTTGTGCTTTTAGTGAAGTAATAAATCACAAAGTTCCATCTGGACAACAGTTTTAGTTCACATCCTCATTGCTTTAGACAATTAAAATCAATCCCTAGGGTTAGGAACAATAAAAGCAGCCCTTAGAAGCATCGTGCTAAATTGCAGAATACAATTTTTTAAAGTATCACCTTTTCAAATTGGCTTCAACCTACTAGTAATCTCATGTTTTAAAGAATTCCCTCTCTTACAAGCAGCAGCTTGACAGAATGTAACATTTCAGATTATCTTTAGATTGGTTTTGATTTAAAAAATTAATTTTAGACTAAATTAATGACATTTTATAACCAGCTTACTCCCAGCATTACGTTGCTTGACAACTCTTTCAAACTATTCCTTCACTTTACTCCTGACAGAGAAGTCAATAATAATTGAAGGCTTTGCTGATTCCTAATACCATCTCTTAGTCAGGGAAAACACTTTGATGTGTATTCCCAATTTGACTGTTCAGCTAAAATTTTTCTTCTTTAACAAATTTAGCATAGATCTTTGTGTCTATTTTTTTCCTAGGTTGGGTTGTCAGCTGGAATCTTATAACTGAGAATATGAAAGTTCTTTTTATCAGTTATGTGAAACTATATGCTGCTGAAATATTAGATCCATGACTTTTATATATATATAAAGTCATAGCCTGCAAAACAAGAGTTATGGCTCTTAATTTAGGAAGTAACAGGCCTCAGACATAACAGCTCTTTGAAAATTTCAGCTGAAAATTATAAGCCGAAGAACATTACACAAAAATGCAATGCAAATGAAACACAAGAATAAATTAGTCTCACTTCTACATGCTTTTCCCTCAATTCTTTCTTGTTCTAAATGGACCAAAGTAAAAAAAAAGAAAAAACCCAAAAGGTAAAAAGACATTTTAAAGGCTTTCTTGCAGATACCAATACAATTAGAGAGAGCATACCAGTAAAATTTAGATCAGCTGAAATATTATCAATCACTTCCTTCTGCATAATCACCACAGACAGTCCTCACAGTAAGTTTATTCAACTTTAATATAGATGATTTAGCCTAGCCTCTGCTGTTTCCAAATGCAGTTTCCATTGCTGGAAAAATATACTATTAAAAAAACCCACTATAACATATTCCTTATAAACTGAACTATACCTAAGTATAAACCTGACATAGCTCCAGAATTACAACACAAATATTTAGAAAACATTGTGCATCACAGCAAGTCCAAATCTAATGGAGTGATCACCCTGTAGGTAAATCATACTGATTTTCAACTAAAAGAAACAAATCCCTAAGCAACTAGGAATCATACTAAAGGTAGCATAGGATCAAAATGCAGATTTTCCAACAACTTAACCAAGATGCAATACCAAGACAGCAGTTATATGCTAGGAAATCCTCTTATGCATGCAGTTGTGGAACTTCACACTGGAAAAATAAGGATTTAATTATTAAACAATAATATTAGAGTGGTACTCACCCTCAGACAAAGTTAGTGGCACTGGAGTTCCTCAAACACTGCCTCTGCCAAAGGGGTTTACATGGACCTCAGCTAAACCAAGCCCAGTAACTACTTCCCTTCCAGCTCAGGGTCCCTAGACAAAGGGCTGTGCACCAAAGTGAGAGTTTTCAGGATTGCCAGCACCTGATTCAAATCCCAGGTGCAGCAATGCTCAGTGCAGCACTCCCAGGCGAGAAACACCAGGTGAAACCAGTACAGAAAGAGGCAATACACAGGTTCCCCAGGGCTGAACCAAGGATACCAGCTCCCTCCAACAACACAGCCTCTGAGGAAAACTGAATTCACCTTCTACACCAGGATCTATATGCAACCTACATGTTTTCATTACTGTTTATAGAAATTTCTTGTGCATACATATTTCTTGTGGTGTTTTATTTCCTATCCCAGTCCGGCCTTTATTTTTCAACTCATGAGTTATAACAATTTTGGTAAATAAAATAAAATGGCACTATGCCCCGATTAGGAAGTTGATGGCACTTTGACACAAGAACCCTCAAATCACAAGGCTGTTCCTATTACCCAATCTGTCACTGCATGCATGCATGCATACATACATGGTCAGCAGATCATACAAGGCAGCTCTGTTAGGTCTCTAAATACTCTTTCCTGTGGTCAATAGAAATATCATTTCCCAATCCTCAAGATCAGGTACACATTTTTGTATTTGCCATGTCCCATTACTGGTAGATAGACAAGTTGAATCAATATTCCAGACTGAAACAGTTCATTGTCACTATTAGTTCAAAATTGCAGGAGAAAAAAGAAAATGTCTCTCTTTATATCCACAGAGAGGAAAAAAAAAGGCTTTCAAGGTATACAGGTGATCCTAGGGGCCTAAAAGTTTGAAAACGTCCCTTACCATAGTTTGCTTCCAAACTTAGCAATCTGCTCTGTTACTCTTCCCTGTAGGCCAATGTCTGAATTTTTGATAGACTATGGATCTACTCTTCCAAAAGTCACAACCTGTTGCAAGAAGTTTCTCTGTGTGCAGCCTGCAGGACAAAATTTCCCATGGGAGAACATGGGAAACATTTTTACTCTGTATAAGCTTTCTATAAACAAAATATCTGTGTGTTCTTCAAGGACATTTTTAGATTGCTCTGCCTGTCTCCTAGGAGTGGGAGAAGGAGCTGAAGGACTGTTATATCTCTGATATTGTAAGCATTCTGAGATTCTGGTACAGGGCAGTGAAGGAAGAGCTCTGAGCCCTGTACCTGGGCACATATTAGCCCGAAATCCTCTGATTATGGAGTCATTTTAATAAATCATATTAGCCTTCTGAAATTATTGTCAAGAGTCCTTTTTCAATGCATGGACCACAGCAATAACAACCCCCGCTTCAAAATCTAGCAGAGATTCCTGTCTGTTCCCTATTTCACATGCTGAAATAAGACACTGCAGGCAGCCTGTGAAGTATCTAACAAACACCCCAGTCTGAATATCCCATTCCCTGCTGTACCAAAAGGAGACCTCACAGTCCACAAAAGGAGTAAGTATGCATGCTAAGTATGACGTGCAGGAAAACAGATTTTAGAGCTCAGACCCTAGAAACTAAAATTCAGAGGGATCTTCTTTCAAATAAATGGGATAGACTGTTTGTTTATGGCTTAAATGATATGCTGTTGGGTTTTTGCTCTCTGCAAAATTCCAATTTCCTCTCAGACATTGGTTAAATTCCTACAGTAACAAGAGACTCAGAGCAAACTGTCCCCTGGGTCTACCCTCTCTAAGATATGAGTCTACATAGTACTGAACTATCATAGCACAAATCTTTATGCAGTGCTATTTTCCTATTCCAAGCCACAGCATGATCTATAAACACTGCAATAAGGAACTAACATGTAGCCCTTCCCACCTCAAAGTAAGCTGCTGGGAAAGGCAATTATTCCCTGTGATGACCAGCTTCCTCTACATGGATGCATGGGCTTTCATCTATTACCTACTCAGTTACTGGCAAAAGGCTGTAAAGGTTCTTCTAATGGGATTTTTTTTTTTTCCCGAGAAAGGAATTAAAATAACACTGAGATAATTTAAATCACAAACAATGGCACTTCCCAGTCTTCCTCTCTCTGTAAGACACCACCCAATACAGCTAAAAGTTCCAGAGGAATTGTTTGGGGTGGATTACAACCTTTTTGTGCTGCCTACTCCCTTCTAAATAATATGTGCAAAGGGCAGAAATCTGTGCAATCAAGGCAGAGTAAGGCTTTAAGTAACATGACTTTAATATTCATTAGGTTTTAACTTCTTAGCAACTATTTATGAAATAATCTATTACATCAGGATAACAGGCTTAAAGTCAAATAATCTGAAAAATATCATTTTTACACCAGTAGAAACACTTTGGAGCTGTATTTAGAACCTATTGTGACAGCTGGGTTGAAATGACCTGCCAATCCCTACATGGTATCAGCAAATAACTAAATTCAGAGTTCATGGAGGACAATTGTAAAGAAAATAAATTTGTTGCAGAAATAAAAACCATGTACTAAAGCTTCAGTCTGAAAAGCATTTTTCATCACAGACATTACATAGACCCCTGCTAAGTCCAGATGAAAACGGGATTTTCCTGAAATCAGAATTATCAAAATTTCTTAAATATTTCATTGGCTTAAAGACTACTACACAGGGAATTATATTAGTTTACTTCATATGTGAAGAAGAGGAGAGAAGGAAGAAGCCCACCCCAATGTTCTTTCCATCTCCACAACATGTACAAGACGACCTGTGGTCAGCTCTTCTCTACTGGAAAGGAATTTTTCCTTTGTCACTCTTTGTTGTACAAGGGAAGGATATTTCCCAAGAAAAGGAATGTGACAAACTAATTTTAAAAAGATATATTGTACAAGTAACTACAGATCAGTGACTGTTGGAGGGATCTCTCAACTGATTGTTCTTATACAGCACTTCCAGGTAATTTATTGAAAATATAAACATATCAGAAAATTAGTGCTACGAAACATTGTTCATAGGACATTTTCTTACTTGGGTAACTTATCTCCTGCATGATTCAGAACCATCCAGCATCTCATACTGGACCTTGGGAAGGCAAGAGGTCACAGAGGTTCCAAGACACTTTCAAGTGCCTGTGTGCACCACTGTCCTCTGCTGGAAGAAACCAGCCCCCCCGATGTGTGTGTGACTGACCAGCTTCTGCTGGCACTCGCTGCCATAGCGCACAGATGACACAAGCAGCGACAGCTCACGCCCATTCCCATTCAAGCTCCACACGCCTGTGGCTTGGGACGGAACGGCATTAATTCTGTTATCTGTGCAATGTGGCTAGGTGAACATTAAAGATGCTCGCACATGGCCTGGACAAGACTGTTTATTGCCACAGAGCATCCCCAGGCGCTGCCGAGGCTGAGCCTTGCTGCCGTACCCGTGAGAACCAAGCTCCAAGATCCCAGCGCGTGGCACTGCATCACTCGATGCCCGAGGCTCGCGAGCGGCCGCCGACAAAACGGCAGCTGGTTTTGTAAAAGCGTGAGCCCAGAAGAAAACCACATACAGCGCACTTTGAGGACCTGACCACCTAACGCGTTTCACACACGGCCAAGCAGCGATCCCCGTCCGTGTTTCCAGCGCTCCCGGGACGAGCAGAGATCTGCGCACTCCGATCCCGCGGCGGGGCGGGGCCGGCCCCACGGCCTGACGGGAGTTGTAGTCCGCGCGCACAGCCCGCGCCCCGGGCGGCCAGCCCGGACTGCATTTCCCAGGGGGCGCTGCGGGCGCCTGGCAGCCGCTGGCGGGNGAGCGGGTACGGTGCCGGGACGGCGCGGGGAGAGGGGCAGGTGGAGCTGGTTCTGCCCTGGGGCATCCCGCTCTCGGGGCGGAGCCGGGACTGGGGCTCCGGGCTCGGGCACGGGGGCGGCGGTGACAGCAGCGGGGCCCGGTGTAAACTCCGGCTTCCGAGCGCTGTAAGGCATTGCTGCGGTGTAAGGCAGCGCCTGCTCAGCAGGCGTTTATCTCGCAGCCCTCCCGCAGCGCAGACGGCAATTGCCGCGGAGCGGGGCCGTGACCCTCGGGCACCCTTGGCTGCGATAAGAGCCCGCAGCTCGGGCAGCGGGAGCGCTCACGTGTGCCGAGCGCTGCACCAGCTTTCATGAGCGTCTTTTCCAGGGTTATTCGGGTCCAAAAGAGGCTTTCTCTTCCAGTGAAGTATTGTGAGATTGGGGCGGTGCGCCTGAAGCAGAGCTTTTTATTTCTGCTGCAACTGAAAGTCACAGCCCGAACAAGTTCTCCTGTTCTCTGGCGTCCCACGAGTGTCTGCACAGCTGATCGCTTCAAGAAGGTTGTGCAGACACCGGCAGAAGTGCTGCTAATTCTTTAGAGACGCAGATAAACATAATCCTTGAACAAACACGGCAAGAAGCTCCAGGTGCCTCATCAGTGTTGTTAGTAGGATTGAAGGACTGACTGGTGCAAGTACCTTTTTCTCTGAGTGTAAGCCAACACACTGATTAAGCAAAGCCTGGTGTCATTTTTAATCCCATGATATGACAGAAAGGCATTTCTGAAGAATACAGGAAACAATAGAATAAATTTGCCTCCAAAATGTGAAAGGAAGCCCACATTATTTCTTAAACCTTAAGGCATTTGTATGATCGGTTGAAAATACCGAAGAATAATACTATTTCAGAGAAAGAAAATGTATTACCTCCTTTAAACATCTGAACCTTAATCTTTCATGGTAATATTATTCTTCCTAAAGCATCAATATAAGCAGCATTTGCATCACTATTTTGGTGTTTGGAGGGATGTCCTCAGCTGTTGGAGGGCAGATGGAGAACTAAAATCTTGGCAATGTAGAATGTTCACCTTTGGAAGGAACACCGTACTTGGTATTTCTGTTTGATGTTTTTCCATAGCTTGCTTATCTCCTGTAGCTATCTGGTACTCATACTGCTGAAGTATTCTGCCACAGAACTGTGATTTCATCAGTGAAATATTATTTGTGCCACTTCATTTGTACAAGGCCAGATAATTACTTACAGAAACTGTCAAGCAATTCATACTGTAAAGGTGACCTTTTTCTCATGTCCATATAAAGGTTATGGATGTGAGAATTGCAATTACTTTTTAGATGATATGGAGAAGCTTTATTCTGTGGAATACATTCGGAGAGCAGTAGCTCTCTAGTTGAAATGATGATTTCTCTATTACCAGATTACTAATGTTTATGCTAATATTCTACTAACGCTGCTCTGGAGAGCCACCTTTCCCAGCATGCAAGTGTCTATCTGGCAGAGAATACATAATTTATTATGCCACCTGTCTGTTGGAGATTTATCAAACTACCTGAGAAGTAATTCATATTTATGATGATTTGGGGATTTTCACAAGGCACCAAATTAGGGTTCATCCAGCATGCAAGTGTGTCTCATTAATTTCACTGAGATTTCTTGTGTAAGGAAAAGCTAAAAGTTTTAAACCATTACATTTTTTTATTATATTCTTTTTTGCACGTAATGAACACTGCCATATAGTCCCTGTAGCCTCTGTTCTCCAGTATCACAGCACAGCTTTTCCTGTTACAGTGTAGATGTATTTGCAACATTGTTTACAGTGCTTTTACAATTACCATTTAATTTTTTAAATAAATTAAGCCTTCCTAATTCTTCTGTTTCTAGGTTTTCATGGTTTTTAGCATCATCTGCATTTAAATTGTTTCTCCCCTCTCCTCTTTCCTTTTCAGCCTGGCTCCATGGGTACCAGTTGTGGGTCTGGAAATCCATGCACAGATCAGTTCCAACTCAAAACTCTTCTCTGGTTCCCAAGTCCAGTTTGCAGCACCTCCCAACTCTTTGGTATCTTTCTTTGATGCCTCCTTACCAGGAACTTTGCCAGTAAGTTAAGCTGCAATTTCATTTATGTCAGGATGAACATCAGACAACTTTGTGTATGCTTCTAATATTTTATTCTTCCCAGGATTTCACTAAAGTCATATATATGACTCCTTTTTCTTACTTTTCTGATTTCTGTTTGTTTCATAACATGAGATGCCTAGAACTGTTTCTTTTCAATTTCCTCACTCCCTAGTTATTGCCTCAGATAGATACTTTATATCCCCTGCAAAGGAGAAAAATCAGGAGTGTCTCTCTAACATAATGAATGGATTGTGGTATTTCTTTGAGGCCAGAGTGGGTGTGCTTGGTTAGTATGCCACACAGGAAATTCCTTAAATATGAGACATGCCTGAAGCCCAGTGAGAGAAGAACATCTTAGATTTCTGAGTGGCTATTTGATGTTATTTTGCCATATGTTTGTTTATGTAGCTGTCATTTACCATTTGGAATGTCTCACTGAGGAGTTACTTTGCTTCCTGAGTAGAAAGTCTCCAATTTAGGAAAGTGTCAACCATTCCTATTTCCAGAGCAAAGCAATTATTTAAAAAAAGTAATCTGTGTGAGACATTGGGGATTAATAGGTCAGAATAACTAGCTAGCACTTAGCAATAAGGTTTATTAGTGAAAACTTAATAAGTGTTTGAATTCACAGCTTAATTATAACTGTGATGGCTATGACAGTACTGCTGTGGAATTCTCTGAGTATCTAACAAGTTTAATATAAAAATAAAAGTTAAAAAATTATAACATAAGCTCTTACAATACAGTGAAAATAAATATTTAATAGACTTAGCATTGCCACATGCAACAACTCTGCAGAGACTAAGATGGGGTCTAATTATTTAAAGCAGAAACGTTTCACTGACTATATTCATTAAAGTGCAGATTTGAATTCCAGTTACAGAAATGTATTTTTAAATCTAGTTGAAGCTTTTCATCACCATAAAACAGCCTCAGATAATCTAAAATTGAGAACTAAGTTGTGGCTGGATTTCTAGGGTCTTGATATATGTCATGATCCTTAAAAAGAAAAATTATATTGTTATTTTATTTTTGTTTCTGTATTTGCAGAGGTATTGAAAACTGAGGAAGTGAAGTTTAGATGCTGATAAAATTGGGACTTTGCTCTGGTTGCAGTGGCAATTCAGAGCTGAGTTTCAGGTATAACTATATGGAAATTCTGAAAAATTCCTGGAGATAATGGGAATCTTATGCAATAATTTGGTTTTAGAAGAGTCTAGCTAGACTTAAAGATAGAAAATTAGTCCCTTTCATTTGGGGGCAGGGCTAGTCAGAAAATCCAAAAGAGTTCAAGATTCTGGTTTTGGACCTTCTATTTAACCTTCTCTTAATGCACAGAAATTCTCTTAAATTGTCTAATGCTTGTCTTCAGTCAAGTAGAAAAGCTGTTCTTGGGTGAACAAAAATGAGTATTTATGAGGACGTTAATTTTTCTGTACATTACTGTTTATCAGGGGTGCAATGTATGTGTGTGTGTCTTTTTTCTGTATTAATGAGGCTTTAAAATGAGGCTTGGTATGGCCTTTGTAAGAAGACCCCAGTACATGTGGGCTTTGGTAGAGAAAATAACTGCACCTGAGAAGAAAAAATCCAGAATGGTTAGGTTAATTTTAAAGTAGTGATGCTATGCTAGGTTCTGCTAGCTGCTTTTATCTATACAAAGAGAAGAAAGATTTTTCTTACTGTAGTACTGGTGAAAATAGAGTTGAAAGTGGATGTTACAAAATACATGCTCATGCATGTCAGAATGTGGTGCAAAATCCAGTCAGTAGTCATAGCTCTATTTTCCCATTGTACCTGCAGGTGCTGAGAGACCAGCATTTGTTCTGGAATCAGATGGGCTTGTTTTCTATGTGTAAATTTGTGCATGGCAGTAGTATCTGAAGCAGAATTGAATTTTGGTAAATTTTGAAAGATGGAAGGTAATTTTTGAAAATTCAGAGTACTTGTAGAATAAAACCAAACCTGCAAAAGCGATTTTAATAAATGTTAGGTTATTGCCTAATAAGACTACTTAGAAGATAAATATTTGGCCTTTCCTTTGGACTCCATTTTGTTGAAAAACGAAAAAAATAGCAGCAAAGATTTTATACAGCAGTTGTGCTGT
Organism: Leptocoma aspasia; assembly: GCA_013399835.1. Taxonomy (NCBI): domain Eukaryota; kingdom Metazoa; phylum Chordata; class Aves; order Passeriformes; family Nectariniidae; genus Leptocoma; species Leptocoma aspasia. The sequence continues at coordinate 526,124 of VXAX01002638.1, forward strand.
CTCTAGAAGAGAATGACTGCTGTTTTTACCTGAGAACTATAGGGACAGTTTTCAGTGTCAGAGGGATTTAAATTTACTGTGTGACAACGAGATGGTTGTGATAGAGAGCTGTCCTAGTATTTGCTCCTTCACAGTGGGACCAGAAATTATGGTGCTGAAGGGAGCTTTTCAGGTTGCTCTGCATTTCTGGGTCACAGTAAGTGTTGGTGTGAGCTTTTGCTGTGCTCTACACAGGAGAGGTGAAACTAGAAGAATGTGTTTAGCCCTCCTCCTGCTTTCCTTTTTATATTTGCTTCCTGAAAGGTTAATACAGCTTATTTTATGCTTCTGCTGCAAGTAGGCCTTGGGAGGGTCATCACAGTGGAAATGGCATGGCCATTTCACTCTGTTGTTCTCATGAAGTGCCTCTGAGAGACAGCTGCAGGCAAGAGGAGCTATGCAAGTGCCCTCCTATTTGGATGAGACAGAAAAAAATTATTATAGAATCATGGGATGGTTTGAGTGCCAGGAACCTTACAGTTCATCTGGTTCCAGCCCCCCTGCCATGGGCAGGGACTCCCTCCACTAGACCAGGCTGCTCAGAGCTCCATCCAGCCTGGCCTTGAACACTTCCAGGGATGGGGCAGCCACAGCTTCTCTGGGCAGCCTGTGCCCATGCCTCAACACCCTCACAGTAAGGAATTTCTTTGTAACATCTAATCTAAACCTGCCCTGTGTCAATTTAAAACCATGTCCTGTCATTACAAGCCCTTGTAAAATGTCCCTCTGGCTCTCTTGTAGGCCCTCTTTAGGTACTCCAAAGTGCTGTAAAGGTCTCTCCAGAGTTTGTTTTCTCAGTGCTGAACAACCCCAACTCTCTCAGCCTATCTTCATAGGAGGGGTGTTCCAGCCCTCTGGTCATCTTCATGGCCCTCCTCAGACCCTCTCCAGTAGGTCCATGTCCCTCTTATGTTGGGAGTCCCAGAGCAGGATGCAGCACTCCAGGTGGGAAGTCACAAGAGTGGAGTAGAGGGGCAGAGTACCTGCTGCCCACATTGCTTTGGATGTAGCCCAGAACATGGTTTGCTTTCTGGACTACAAGTGTGCTTTGCTGGCTCATGCTGAGCATTTCCTCAACCAACACCCCCAAGTCCTTCTCCTTGGGGCTGCTGTCAATCCATTCTCTGCCCAGCCTGTATTGGTGCTTGGGATTGCCGTGATCCAGGTGCAGGACCTTGCACTTGACCTTGTTGAACTTCATGAGGTTTGCACAGTCCCACTTCTCAAGCCTGCGCAGATCTCTCTGGATGCCATCCCTGCCCTGCAGCACGTTGCCCACAGCACACAGCTTGTTGTCATCAGTGAACTTGCTGAGAATGCACCTGATCCCACTGTCCCTGTCACTGACAAAGTCATTAAACTGCTCCGGTCCCAATAGTGACCCCTGAACACCACTCGTCACTGGTCTCCACTTGGACATTGAATTGTTGACTGCAGTTCTTTTAGTTCCACCATCCAGCCAATTCCTTGTCCACAGACAATTTGGGACTACATCTGACTACATACATTCAATTCATTTCGTGTAATGAAATTTGCAAAAGCCTGGGGTTTTTACCTTGTGAATGGACTTGGAAATGATCTTGGCTTGGTATCTTCAGATTCTGTACATGGTAGCAGATAGTGCATTACACCTGCACAGTGGACTAAAATTCTTCTGAGGATCCATAAAGGTGGTTGCCCTCCCAATCTGATTTAGCCTCTGAAAATTCAGAGAGGCTTTAGAAAGGTTTTTAAAGCTAAAACTGGGCTCACAGAAAAAGAATCCATGATTATCTGTTTTTGTGATGGAGGTGGCTGACTAAAAGTTAATTATAGCTCAGGCACAGAAATAAGATAGTAGATCTACCAGCTAAAGGCTGAAGCCTTTTTGTCAGTGCTTAGTCTTTGTCACACATTTTACGTTTGTCTCCTGCATGACTGAAGTGAAACCATGATCCTATTGTAGGCAATCCTTTGTAGGTAAGTATATAAAGAAATAATCTAGGATTTACATAATCAAAGTTTAAATTAATAAGAATATTAGCCCTGCAGTCTTAAATATTTTGAATTTTTTTATGTCTTCCAATGCATTTGAATTTCATTCTCCTCTTAGTGTGAACAGCATCTGTTTTGTCTTTTTTTTTTTTTTTTTACAACAGACTTTTGAGAAACACTTGGGGCAACCAGATCACTCCTTTTCATGGAAGAGAGCAGTGCTAGAGGAGCTATCAGCCCTTGTTCCTTCTGGCATTGCCCCTCTGGCACCTTCAGCTCCAAGCTGGGGCTTGTCCAAAGCTGGCAGTTGCCAGCACAGCACTGCACAGTCGCTGAGAGCACCTGGATCAGGCTGCTGCCTTGCAGTGCTGGGCTGCTGAGGGGGCTGCCCAGGCATGTGACAGGGCTAATACCCAGTTTGGGATTACAGAGGGTGTTTCCATCTGTTCTTGGCAGCAGCAGGTATCCAGTGTTTTTCCAGATGTTTTGGGTGATGGATTACCAGAGTTAAATAATGTCTACAATTCATCAGAATATACAGGATTTATCTGATGTATTTGGTTTCAAAGGCTCTGAGAGGTTTGTGTGAGATTTTGTTGGATCTGTCTGTCAGCTATTCATACTGGAACAGAAACAGCATTTGAGATCAGAGTTTATACTTTACAGCTTGAAACTAGACTTTTTTTGATATCCTGTGCCTGTTAAATCTGATTGCAACAGCTGCTTTACCAACTTGTGATTTCAGCTTTGTTTTGACATTCCTGCTGGTATGCATGTGAATTTACTCCCTTCTTCTACTACTTTGTTTTGAAAAAAAGCCTACTTCTTAGCTTGACTTTTGATAACTACAGTTTTAATTGTGTGCACTTTTCATTGGGAAATGAACAATCTCCTGATCGTTGTATGGTTGTTTTTTTAGCTTCCATTATATACATTTTCTTCTTTTATTTGAAACTATATGATGGCTAGGTTTTTGTATCCATGAGCTCTCCTCTAAAAATAAATTAGTGGCAATGCCTGATGAGAAGAGTGAGTTCATGCTTGTTTTAAGCCATTTACCTATGTCTAGGTTCGTTTAAACCCCTCATTACTTATTTCACTAAAATTGTAATAATGTAGAATTCGATGGTGCCTTTCTGTTGCAGCTCTTTCTTTCCTGATAACATTTGGGTTTGCAACATGCATTGTATGGTCAGTGCTTGGGAGTCTTTTCTTGCTCACATAGTCCCAGCTTGCTGGGCTTGCAGTCCAGAAAGCTTCTATAAAGAAAATCCCAAATAATTTAGAAAAAGACTAGAGGAGTGAATTAGAATTTTAAACCATTGCTCCCTGAGGATGCCTTTGTGGTTCATAGACCCTTAAATGTCCAAGTTCATGGTGAATTAAAGCTTGCCTACATAATTTCAAACTATTAATCAGTTCAAAGCTGTTGTACTGGTCAAAAGAGGCCTTTGAAAGATGATTAGATGCTGGTTTCAGGTGACTTTCAGGACTGGGTTATGGTGCAGATTGTTTCTCATTCTATTTCTTTGTGTTCCACAGGATCATTCACAGCCCCGGCTTTGGTTACCTCTGGTACCAAACTCCTTCACTGGGGTCTGAGAAATGTTATATTTCCTCCATTATTGCAGTTGCTTAGCTCAACTTTATATCGTACTTAGGCCATTTTTTTTCTGGAGGTGTCTCTGCTCTTGTGTATTGAAGTATTTTGTGAGATTTGTTGCTCCTCTCTCAAGCTTTGAAGGTGTTTCTTGTAACATTTTCTCTCTTTTTGCTATGTCTCATACGTTTGTGAGTATTTCTGACCCTCATTCTGGGTGTTTTAATCTTTTTGTCAAGGCTAACAATTCAGGTTGGGCTGTCTCCTTAGCACCTCAGTAAGTGTTGAACTCTGTTTGTTCTTGTTGGCTTTACTGTTCATCCTTAACAGGTCCCTGTGGCTGGTGCAAACTTGCCAGTTAGAATAGCACTGAGTTGATACATCTTGTTATCACCTATTTCAGTAGATCCTTCAATGCATCAGTGATGTTGCCTGTGTATTTTCTCTTACCTCTTTTTCTGTTATTTCTTTTTAATTGCTTTACCTTTTGTTTTACACAGGTATTTTTATACTTCTTAGTGGAGGAGCAGGAGTTGGCAGTATCTTGTTTCCTTTCTTTCACGCAGTCCTATTACTGCAGTTATTCTGCCATCTTGGACACTTTGGGACAGCAAAACCACTGCGTGACATATCAGTGTCCCCCCTTTCTGAATTCATTTGGAAATTGCTGCTGAAATGCACATTAGCTTTTTGCAGTAGCTTTTCTCAGTGGGCTGGGAATTTCTTTAAGTGGGACCTGAGAGGGGATTTATTGTTGCAAATTTCTGTTACCTCTGTTCTCAGTCACTATAGGTGTTCTGGCATCCTTAAGTTTTTGATTTGATTTTGTTTTCTCACAGTATGTAGACAGTCTGTTTCCAGGTGACTCCATTTGAGGAAATCTAAGGTAGTATGTTGTATATTATGTGTATGTTAGCAGTGCTCTCTTAAGCAAAAGTTTCATGGTTCTGCCAATTTCTTAGCATTTTAACTTTGCAAATGGACCTCTTGCTACTTCATTCTTCTTCTTAGCAATTGTTTCTTTGAAGAGTTTTTCATTAAAAGGTGTTTAGGGAAGCATTGTTCAACAGTAATGACAGATAATTGTAGACTGGGTCTTTGTTATCTTTATGGTTAGCTGTCTGGTGAGTAATGTTGCATAACTGTCAGGTTTTTGTATTTTGTTTGAAACTTATCTTGCTGCAATTAGGCTGTAATTGGTTCCTGGGGTAAAACTAATTTGTGTTCTCTCTGATTATCAGTCACCTTGCCACCTTAAATATGACTGTATTTGATTTTGAGAGGATTATGTAAACTTCTGCAAGTGATGTTTATTAGATATGCAGATTTTGCCACAAGGACTATTGTTTTCTATATAGAAATGCTTGGTTTTTAGTTTTGCTGCCAAGTTCAGCCAAGTTTTCCACCAAAAAAATTTCGGCTTTTAGAGGGTTGTTATGAATATATTAGCAAGCATACGAAGAAGAAATTATCAATTTAGTCTCCCACTGATCTCAGCTTTTTTTGGGCTGCTGCTCTTTAGATACTTGTGACACTTCATACTCATTTTGGTATGAGGAGAAGATGGGGGGTCACAGGAGAGAGAGTTTTGGGGTCACTGCTTAGGTAAAACAAACTAGGGATGTTATTTGAAGGAAATTAGTCTCTCTTGGTTCTGCTATTGCAGAACAACGTTGTTAAAAGCAAATAATTTCCATTTGCTCTCTTACAGATTCTCTCAAATAATTTCTTAATCACTCTTTGCAAGACTTGTTGCATTATGTTGCCTATTGTTTTCCCAAATTAGTATAATCTTGTATCTATGTGTAAAAGACCACTTCTGGTTTACTCCTAATTTGTATATTGTGCTCTCTTAAGAGATCTGGGTGAGCCTACAAGGAAAGATGGCTGAGAACAAATAACCATGTTTTGAGAGATAGCTGTTGGAGAAAAAAAGAATGAGGGAGTTGGAACAAAGGGCTGAGAGTTTAGTGTGTGTTTAGTGTGGGCTCTCAGACACACAAAAATTGCAAGAAGGAGCAGAGGGCAGATAGCCAAGACTTAGAAATAATAGAAAATGACAGTAAATGGGGATCAAAGGTCAGAATTTGTTACAAGTCAGAAGACCACAGAGCTGGCTCTCACCAAGCCTACAAGCACAGGACCATCTGCAAGGAGAAACAGGGTAGGAGTTGGTTTACAAACTATTTTGTCCTAAGTACTCTGAGTGTCTTCATTTAAGAAATTAAACAGTCTATGTTATGTTGGAGAAGGCAGATGATATTCACATTCAAAAGCCTTTTTTTTCTGGAACTCCATGTAGGATGAAAGGTCTGAGATGGTTCTCCTTAAACATCTTGTTGCCTTTGGATTTGATCATAGTCTGTAACCTAAGTTTTAGCCATTGTTTAGTCCCCTACCTCCAGCAGCAGTGAAATGTTATCACTGGATCTTCCTGCATTAAACATGCCCTGGATCAGATAGCATTAGCAGTGATTTAAGTTCCAGCTGGCATTAGAGAGGGAGCACCCTTATGACAGGTCAAAAAATGCCATGTGGCAGAGGGAGAAGACTAATGTCAGCAAGGAGAGCATGGATGTTAAAGAAGTCCTGATCTTCTATGGGAACACCACCTAAGCATAGCATTTGGTTATTAATTTCATCAACCACTGTATCACTGTATTATTGTCCTGTCTTCTCTGTGGGTTCTCCTGCTTGGAACTCATTCTGCAGGGTAGAATTTAATTTGTTTTTAGATGCTGCTGATGGGATCAAAGATACGATCTGGATTGGCTGCTTCCCAGAAAACAAATTTATTCTATTGAGACCACTGAACACTTTGCCCACACAGTGGTCTGAATGGATTTTTCCTTCTGTGTTTCCTCTAGAAACTCCTGTTGGGCTGAGAAACCTTAAATTCTGTCATTATTGAAATATCTTTGTATCTAGTGTAACGTTCCATTTTTCTTGCTCCTAGGGGTCAGCATTCCTCCCTAGTGCTACTGCATTTTTCTGGTCGTCGCTGACACTGGAAGATACTTTCTCCATCCTAAGCCTTGTGATACAGGCTTTCAGCCTAGCTCTTTGGGAGCTGGGTACTTCTTGATGGCAGAACTGCCTAGTTTTTAGATATGACTGGAATCATTGTGTGCTGCATCACCACTAGCCAGCTTTGCCACTAGACAAGGTTAGCAATAATATGTTTTGTATAGCAGTGTTTGGTACCAGACTATGGAAAGGTAAAGTTACAAAGTGCATTAAGTTTGTTTAATGCCCCTCGTAGCCTTTGCTGTTTCAGCTTCTCATTGCCATTTTGTTCTCTTAAGCTGGAATCTCTGATAATGCTAAGTCTCAGTTTAAAATGTCTGGTGCTTCTTCCCCTTCTGTATTGCACCTTTCCTTAGAGATAAGAACATAATGCTCATACTGGGGCAGCAAACATGCTGTGAAGTAGATGCTGGAATAAGTGCAGAGGACAGTAAACTGAAGTTTTTAAAAATTTCCCAGAAATTTGAGACCTCAGGTTGTGGAACGTGGGTTCTTTGAACACCTAACAAATGACAGGACTTAAGTTGTCTTGTTTTTTAAATTTTTACTGTGTGCTTCGGGGGATAGAGTCTGATTGTAACCTATTGAAATAAATTTAGGAAATGGTCAGCTCTTGATTTATTGTATCTACATTCTGTACATGCATAGCACCAGTTGGTGCCTTCTCTGTGTGAGGGAGGATGCCGAGGCAGAATGCTGCAGAGCAGTAAATACTCATCTACAGTGTCAGACTGAACAGCCACAATTACACTGGGACTAAGCACATATAAGGGTATTCTATTTTGAAGTTTAACTTATGATTGCACTTCAAAGAACCATATATTGCAGCAATTTGGTACTTTTAACACAGCTAGACTAGTAAGACTGAGTATATCCATTAGTAGAAGCAAATAAAAATCAGAGTGAGATGAAACAGAAGTACTTGAAGATGTGATTAGATATATCTGTTGAGGTTTCTAAAGATGAGTATCTGGTCTACAGAGAGCTGGCTGAGTACATTGTACTACTTCCTTCTTTCAGATATTATTTTGAATGAAAAAGAGCTAAAATTAAATATTTTTTAGATAAACAGTTATGTAGTTAATCTGATTAATGCTGATTTTTTCATGATTGTAAGTAGGACTGAAGGTCTTAAGATAGCCAGTGAATATTAAATCTACTTTATTAAAATGTGTGACCTAGAATCAAAAACTTCACAAATTTCTGGGGAATTATTTTGATTTTACTGTTTTTAGTACAAGGAATATTTTATTCTGTAAGGTAGACTTCCTGGGTGCAAATGTTATTGCACAGATTATTGGTTTTTTGTAAGAGGTAGATCCTATATAATACCCAATTGTCCTATATAATACTCATTAGCAAAACAAGAAGCTGCATACCTACCCTCTTTAAAATCTAAACATGGTAATTTACTAAATATAGAAACGTATATCTTTACATAAAAGGGTACCAACTTTCTTTAATATATTAATATAAGGACTAAACCTGTTGTTAAAGAAAAAGCTGTTAGAAAATTGCTTTTGGTGGGATTTTGTGTCGTCAAAGGTATTGTGTATAATTTTGAATAGCTATTGAATATTTAAAATTAAGGTCTTGACTGAACTGAACTTGCAAATAAAGATAAATTCTTGAAAGGAGTCCTTCCACTTGTGGTCTAGATGTAAAGAATAGACAAGTAGCAGAAAAAGAGAGATCTTGGTTGGACTGTTCTTTCATTCCTTTAGTGCTCAGTTACCATGGTGCTGTAGCAGGCCGTAGCTACAAGGGAAGTGGTGCTGGTGTTGTGATGCCATTGTTAAGGGTTTTCATGAGTTTCCAATGCAAACAGTTTACATTTTCTTTTGTAATAGCTCTGTAGGATTTTCTTCAAATACTAGGAGGGATGCTTCCACTTTAGAAGAGCGGAAATCTTGACTAAGTCTTTATAGACTATTGTGTTTTGTCCATAGCTACTGCAGGAACTACACAGCTTGCTTTCAAGGCCAGCACTTTGCTAACATAGCAGACAGGCAGCTTGTCAGTTCAAGCCAGTAATTTAAATTTTTGGTGCTAGTCAAAGCTGTCAACTTAATAACAGCTTACTGCATAAACAAGCTGGAGGACTTACTCTAGGTCATTAGTATGGGAAGTTTCACATACTGAATTGATGTTTATCACTGCAGATTATTTGAAAAGCAAGGCTTGTTTGAAGGAAAGGTAGTAGTTTGCTTTAACAATTCTGCTTTGTGCTTACAGCCTTGGTCATGGCAGTGGGGTAGTAAAAGTCACTTCAGACATGAAAGCAGTATTAGATAAGTTTTGATTTTTGAAGAAGAAGAGGGTCATCTGGGGTTTAGGTTGTTTTTTTTTAAAGGCACAAAGGGCAGAGGAAGCAGATTGGCACAGTAGCTGTGTCAGTATGCCTTAGCAGGGAAGATCTGCTTTGCAAGGCCTTCTCTCACCACTGAGATTGGTGAAGGAATAGCACGGGAAGTTGAATGAGTAATGGTGCATAGACAATGATTTGGCTACTATGATCCAGTACACTGGGGACACATACACATCAGAGTCGTCTAAATGCTTGGCAATACTACATAAAAAATAATCAGTACTTCATGTTTTTATGCCCGTTTTTCCCCAGAGCCACCAAAATGTTTCATCAGCAGTAGAACAAAAGATTCTCTCTGGTTTAAGTAGTGTATATATGGGGATTATTTTTTTCACCTCAATACAGTGTTATCCTTTGGGACAATGAGTAAGATAGACACTACCCAGTTTGAAGTAAAAATTGAAGAGCAATGAAGTGCTATGAAGCTTTCACTGATTGTGACTCAAGAGTTGGGTTTTTTCTTGTTCGCTGATTGCAGTCAGTCACAACCCCTGCACCGTCACCAACTGTAGCGAGATACTGGCTCACTGCTTTGAAGCAGTGGTGTTTTGAGCCTACCAGTCCTTATGGAGGCTTAATGGGTTTCTGGTGGCCAGTTTTTAAAGGACTGACTGGCAAGGTCCTCACTAATTTGTAAAGCTGAACAGGATTGTGCCATAAGGCTTTAGTAAGAGGAAATTTGCCTGTGTATTTAGAAATATGAAGATATTGTAAACATTGAACAGTTTGACTACCACTGTTACAGAATTCCTTAAACAGTAAAAAAAAAAAGTCTCTGTACTGTCTGGAAGCATTTAATTATTGAAAACAGGAGCATCTACTATATAATGAACTGCAGTTATGCTACCAAAATAAATTAATATTTTGTAGTTATCAATTTTCTTTAGATTAGAGTCAGGACTAATTGCATGCATTTTGCTGTGGATTGATATTTCAAAGGGAGATTGTTCTTCCTTTTTTCTTGTCTAGAATTTGCTTTATGTATCTCTTAAATTTTTTAATAAGTAAAATATGCCTGAACAGATGATGTGTTCTAGTTAGCCATATATAGCTACACTAAAGATCTGAAAGTTCCCTTGTTAAATGTCTTAAATATTTAATTTCTTTTCTGTATAAGCAATTTTAAAGTTTTTGTTACATGAAGAGTTGCCCATATCCTCTCTTACTATTTTGATTTTTAAAAACTAAATTAATAAAATAAAGAGATTTGTTTTCTGGCTGAAGATGTGGGATGATGGGAAATGTACAGCTACTTAGTATGTTTTCAGAAATCAGACTGGAGAATATAAAAAGTAAATACTGTCAGAAACATGGAAGAAAACATTATTTAAGCCTTTTATGTTCTGGTCAATGCAGATGAAGTCATGTACATTCTTTTACATAATGTGTTCCTTTAATGGTCCTGCTGGAAATAGACTTCTTGGCAGCTGTACAGTGCAGAACAAGATGGATAAAGTTCTGTTCCTGTTTCAAAATGCTGTAAGTGTGAGCATGTCAGAATTGTACTAAGACAAATTCAGTCTTTTTTCCTTTTCAGTTTCACCCATTTGAGGTTAGTTAAACGAACTGTTAAATTAATGAGAGCACATCTTAAAAAAACCATCATTTGTCAGTAGTTTTTGGAGTGAAATTTTCTCTCTCCTCTGAGTCCTGACCCTGCTGAGGAGATGGAAGGGTGTAGTGCTGAGAATGATGACTCCATGGTGAAAAACTGCATTTAACTCCTTTATTTCTTTGTGAAGACCTTGCTAGATCTTTAGGTCACATGGCATTCTGCAAAAACCTTAATCACATGGGCTTCTTGGGTGCTGGAAAGGTGTATACTTGTAGCCGTGAGATCAATTGTTGTCTTTTGGGTTCTGTTTTAGCAAAGATATAAGTGTGCATCATTTCATCCTGGTTAAGCAAAGCATTAAAATCTATGGTATGTGTAAATACTCATAAATTCACTGTTGTTCTGTGGTTGCAGGTGTTCTGAAGTGTTCTACTGTAACAGCACTGCAGTCCCCAGTGAAAATCCCCTGTGTTTCAAATTCCCAGTATGAGCTGACAGCTGGTTACAAGTCAGTTATCATGTGCTGTGATTTGTCTCCTGTACCCTCAAAGATTCAAAAGCACTGAATGTTTGCAAAAGTAGCAAGCCAGAACGGTGCACACCTCCATATGTGGTATGACAAAATGACTGAATAGCTTGTTTTTTCATCGTAAAGCTTTGCAGATTTATAGCTACCGCAGCTTTAATGATGAATAAGAGCTACCCACACAAAGAAAGAGATCTAATGGTGACTGAAGGCAAGTGAAATTGAATATATGCTCCTTATAAGGCAGTGTGTGGGAGACACATTTGTAACATACTGAGTATCTGAGCAAAACCATGTGTCATGTTTCCTTAGGTTCTCAACAGGAGATGTGTAGAAGCAGCAGTGATGACAGGCCTGGCTCTCAACTGCAGCATAAACAAGAAGTCCTTGTTTGACAGAAAACACTACTTCTATGCAGATCTGCCTGTAAGTATGCAGTATGGCTGGTCCCTCCTGGGCTGTGGGAAGGACGAGGCTGCAGTATGGATGGCAATGGGGGAGGAGTGCAGAGATGCTTTTTCTGTTTTCAGTCAGTGCTCTGCTCACCCCAGCAGGATGCTGCACTGTGCCCTGATGGAATAGGCAGCTGTACCCTGGTGCTCACTGATTGAATATGATTGCTCTGATTGCTGACTCCTTGCTTAGCTGCACAATTCCAGTAGCCTAATGTAATTGGATTGGGAGCTGGAGCTGCCTTGTCCCTTAAGTTGTCCATTCCCAGTGTTTTGTACTAATTGTCTGTTAGGGTAAAAGCAACCTGATAAAAGTCCTTCATTTAAAGTGAATGTATAACTAACACAGGTTCCAGTGGAATAAACACAGTAGTGTAATTTTTGTGTGTGCTTAGGGACGTAAAAATATTTAATTTCCTTTCAAAACTTTCCCAGTTGTGGTTCCAATAAGTGAAAAAACCAAAACAACTCAGAAATTGAGTCTTTGCAGTGTGGTTCCTTGGTAGATTTCATATTGTATAGAAGATGCCACTAGAAGTCAGATATATTTTGCTGCATTTGATATGGATGTAGAAATATTGAAATAGTTTAAGAACCTGACTTCTGTCCTTGCAACAAGATGCAGCGGTGTTTGAGCCTTTTTTCTCTCTAATGACATGAAACCTTTCTAATTTTTAACTTATTTTTTGCATGAGCTTATTTGTACTGAATGTTCAGTTTAATCTGTCAAAGGGAGGAAGCTATTTTTAGTTTCTGTGATTTTGGGGTGAAGATCTGATGACATGAAAATAAAAACATGTGGGTTTATTTTATTTGGGAAAGATCAGGCTTATCCTCTCTTTAGGTGAGGAGTCTCAGACATCCAGAGAAGCAGCGTTGGGAGACCTCTGAGATCCCAAATGAATCTGTAGAGGTGCTGTATTATTAACCAAGTAACTTTCTTTCTCACTCTTGTTCAGGTATTGAAAATATTTTGAAGTTACACAAAACATTTTCAAATACAATTGCTTCCCACCTTGGAAAGAGAATTATATTATAGCTGTCCACTGGAGACCTGGATCTCAGAACAGACTTCTGTTCTGAAAACAGAAAATATTTCTGTTATATTTTCTTCTAGGTTGTGAACTTGTGGCTCTTCTGTGAAGTTGCTATAATTTTGATTTGGTTTCTGGGGATAACTTTGCAAATTTGTAAGTCATTAAGAGGCCCTTTTTTTGGGAGCTGTGCAGTGACCTGCTGGGAATGTGAAAAGCAAACTTAGCAGTTTGAATTGCCAGTACTTTTTTTAAACATGCAGAACTATCTTAAAGCCCATTTCAAGACTTGGTGAAAAGGTGAAATAGCAGGAAATAAATATGACTTCTGAAATTCCTTTACACATCATGAAGAAACATCACAGACAAATTGTTTGCAATTTACCTTTAGTGCTTACTCTGTTAAACTGAAATCACTCTCATATTCTTGTGATGTCTGCTGCTATCAGTCTACTGATAGCTGCTATGTGAGTGAATGTTGTCCTGGGAGAGAATCCACATCCATGTGTCCAAGAGAACAGTTGAGGTGGAAGAAACTGTGGGACTCTGCAGACATGAGTTACAGGATCTTCTGGTTACATAAGCATGGAGATGTCAGGTCAGGGAGATGCTGGCACGTTTTATTAGTTTGAAACATGTAATTCTGGCTTTTTACTGACTGACTTCTGCCATTTAAGCACTGACAATAAACTGCCTGACCTGCATTTCATAGTGAACAGTCTAGTCAGGAACCCTGTAATAAGATGCAGAGTTTAGGCTAATGAGCTGAATAGAACAGATAAATCCAGCTCTTAGGGTCATTTGACAATGGGATTATTGTTATTCCTACAAACGGGGCTTTGGATGGGAAATGGGATTCATATTATTTACTGTCATTCAATATTTCAGGCTTTAAAAAATCACTATAATGAGAACTTCTAGGAGATGAGAAGAGCCTGTGATTAGCATAGGCTGCAGAGAGTCAGTTATTTTCTTTTTCTTACAGTGATTATGTCTAGTAGGTCATGCACTTCACTGCATATATGAGTTGGGGTGTTGACAGGGCCAGACCACTGTTCTCCATTCCAGTGCTCTGGAATTCACCATCTCTACTTTTTAGAGTAAGCTTGTTATGCCTGCAAAATATGCAAATACTCCTCCCAAATAATTTGTCTGGCAGACTTTTTTGTAATTTTCACCACTAGTGCCATAGGCAGGTGAGGGAGGAGAAAGCAAAGGGGACCCCACCTCAGCTGTCATTGATTCACTTCTCTATTTTTACATCATTGCAGTTATTCCAATACCTTGTCACTGGCAGCCACTGTTTTGGCCAGCAGTTTCCCCTTCGAGTGGAGTCCCAGGCGTGAGGTGGCATTTATCAGCCGTGTGCCTTACGTGGGATTGCAGTGTCTTACCTTTTAAATTGCTACATTAATGAACTAGAGCTTTCTCTAAGAATAATTTTCTTGATTTCCACACCTCCACCCTCCCCTCCTCTCTAATGAGTACAATTTGGAACAGACAGAGAGGGATATGCAGCCTGTTGGGACAATGAGTGATAGCCCCAGCTTGGGGATGGACGTACAGTAACTTTAAACAACATGTAATATGATCATGGGACCACAGGCATGGAAGAACCTCCTCCAGTCCATTTCCTGCCCCAGGGCAGTTTCAGAGAAGTTTCTCATCCTTGGGAAGAGATTGTGCAGTTGATGATGATTTCAGCATTAGTATGGTGTCATATATTTGTCTGTATTAAAGAGTGCTCGTAGTTTTTCCAGACTCCCAGCTTTTTACTGTTAGGTTGAATTCTAGACTCATCTTCTAGCTTGCTTCCTTTCAATTTAAGCAAAGTAACTGTTGAATTTACGTGTGCATGTATTCCCTCCTCTTATATAGGTCACTATGAAAGATGTTGCATTTTCAGTTTTGTTCTTAGTCAGTTATATTTGCACTTGGTCTGCTTTCTGAAAAGTGAATGTTTCAGTTGCATATAAAGCTAATTTTGTTGACAGGCTGGCTATCAAATCACTCAGCAAAGAGTTCCTATTGCAGTGAATGGAAGTCTGTCATACAGTCTCTGCATAGACAACAAGATGAGCCAGATGGTGACCAAAACTGTGAGGATTAAACAAATTCAGTTGGAGCAAGACAGTGGAAAAAGTCTCCATGATGACACAAGGAGCCAAACCCTTGTGGACTTGAATAGGGCTGGTAGGCTTGGATTATTTTCCTATTTTTCTTCTCCTTTTGGGTTAAGATGAGTCTTGAAAGGTAAATAGATGACAGGAAACAGGCAAAAAATAAAAACAGCTTTATTGCTTTCTCCTTGAAAAAGTAATTAATGAAAATGGGGTTAATGAAAATTACTGTTACACTGGAAACAGATGAATACTTGATTTTTTTAATGGCCAGTAAACCTTTCCCATTTGCTGTTGGTTGATGGCAATTGGCAGTACCAAGCTAGAAATCTCTTGGCTCCAGTTTGCTCAAAACTGTGTCAGTCACGTAGAGCCACTCAGCTATTTAAGCTCTGCACTGTATGTGTTGTTAAAAAAAGTAAAATATTACAGATCTAGTGAATCAAGTTTGTGTATAGAAAGAGCAGCTGTTGGAATCTGTTGGTGCGTGAGTCAGACATTTCTTTTAATTATTAGCTTTGAAGAAATGTAGATTTTCTCTTTTAACTTGGAAATTGTAAATGGAGTGATCCAAAGGAGTGCACAGCATAGGCAGCAACCTGGCTGGCCTAGCCTAAGTGGGACAAAGTACTCTGGTGTCCATTGAAGCTGAGGGTTGTGGCTGCTTGATTCCATGAAAGCTAGGTCCTGAAGCTAAAAACTAGGCTGCATCCATTTATAGTTCTGCCTGCTCCAAAATTAGTTTAAGATAAATAAATTTGCATCTGGAATCCAATTGGCTTTAACTGAGGGTCCTTCTAGAGAAAGGCAGGAGAGGAATGGGTCCTTCTCATCTGCGTGTCATCAAAGGGTGCAGGGTTGTCTGCAGTTGTCAGTTACTTTAAAAAATAGCAGGAAAAGTTTTTATAGCAATCTGCAGCTAGGACCATTGTGACAGTTACTAAATAATACATGGGGGTTTATGTGTTTTTAATAGTTTTTTTAAGAAGTCCAAGTTCTTTCATGTGTTAGCCAGTTGCACTCTCATATGCCAAGATCAAAAGCTGTTGTTGAAAATCTCCTGTCTCTTTTCCTGATAGGAGTTGGTCTCATGGAGGTTGTCATGGAGCCTGATATGTGCTGTGGGGAAGAAGCAGCTGCAGCAGTCAGAGAGCTTCAGCTCATTCTGCAAACACTTGGGAGCAGCCAGGCAGTCATGGCAGGTACTGAGGGGAGAAAGGCACGTTCCCTTGTCACCAGTAATTCTCTGCATTTGCAGGAGTTTTGCAGCTTCTGGCTATTTTGCTCTGTGGTTGCTTATAATGCATAGCCCTTTCTAGCTGTTGTTTTACAACCCTCAGAGTCTGTCCTAATGTCTGCCATGCTTAT
This sequence comes from Leptocoma aspasia, assembly GCA_013399835.1. Taxonomy (NCBI): domain Eukaryota; kingdom Metazoa; phylum Chordata; class Aves; order Passeriformes; family Nectariniidae; genus Leptocoma; species Leptocoma aspasia. The sequence goes on from VXAX01002638.1 coordinate 542,187, forward strand.
AGGCCTGCCTTTGTCTGCAGAGCTTTGCCATGGTAGATGTTGTGTTTCCTCACACAATAATTTTTACAGGATACAGCTAGGCAGGAAGAAATGTCCCCAGGGTTCTTATGGTGCTTCTCTCTGTCTCTCTCCATCTTGCTTGCCACAGCACTGTAGCACAGATCATCTGTGGCAAGGATTAATTGTAGAGTATGGAAGGGGCAAAGGAACAAAGTACTGGGAGCATGGATCATCTTCTAAGTGTCAGGTCTCAGCTAGTCATAAAATTGATGTAGGCAGTAAACTTGTACTGGTGTCTTGGATGAGATGGAGTAAACAACAGCATGTACAGAAGTGGGTGCTGGGGTTAATTTTAGCCAAGATTACCTATGTTTCTAAGACCACTTCCTCTTGCAGGAAACACTGCTTCTGGCACTAGCTCTTTCTGTAATTTTAAGGGCCCAATTTTCAGAATAGGTGATGTGCAGACACATAGCCTGCATTCAGCCTCCTAACTGGTGATTCTGTCTCATTAATTGTAAGATTCAGATCATGCCATTTTTCCTCAGTCTTAATGTTACCAAAATTTACAACCAGCCCATGGTTACAGGTAGCATATAGCAGACATCTGCTTAAGAATTTAAAAGTGGTTTCTGGCATTCATCCCCTCCACACATATCCACAATTAGCAGCTGCTTATTAGCGTTCACAGTGTAAGCTATATTTTTACCTGTGACAGTTGGCTTCACTGTCTGGCAACAAATTCAGTCCATTATACAAGTGGATGTCTCCTGGAAAAGTGAGTCAGAGTGGTCCATGCATCACACAATAAATGGGATCCAATAAATGTTGGCTACTGATGCAACTTTAATTTAATGTAGCAGGAAATAATAATAGCTAGACATTATCTAGTTCTCTGAGTCTTTTCTCACATAAGTGTCCCACATGTCAAATAAGGCACAGTTGTCAGTATTAAGCAGCCAGTTTGGATGCTTCTTCGTGGGCATACATATATACAATCATTTGTCACTACTGAATTTGGCCCTCAGATTGCCATTGGAATTGCATTGTGATATCTTTTATCGCAGGGAGGTTTCTGACTTTATATGAGAATCCCAGTATTGGAAATATTTTTCTTTTAGGATAGTTAGCTATAAAAGTATTTGGATTTTTTTTCTTTCTAAGTGAAGGTTTTAGGGGCTTTTGCATGTACAGCGAAGACATGTGCCCAGTTTTTATCAGATGTTATTTCATTAATAACAAACAGATGAAAAGATGCTTTCATTGTAAAGTGAAAGAAAAGTAAGCTGGGCTTAAAGAAAAAAAGCCTTTTTTTGTGGGATTTTTTGTTTGTTTGTTTGTTTGATTTTTTGGGGGGGGGAGGGGCTTTTTGTTTGGGTTTTTTTTGTTGTTGTTCTTTTAGGAACTTTTGCAGCCTGGGTCTTTGGCTTATGCCTGATTAAATTCATTGTCTGGTTACACTGACACCTACATCCAAGTAGAAACAGGTCATGTCTCAAATGAAGCAAGGGCAGGACAAGACTATTCCTCGTTTGGAGCAAGTACAAGTTTCACCCCAAAGAGGGAGCACATGCAAAACACTTCCCTTGAAAGAGATGTTGGGTCATTCCAGCATCTTTGTCTCATTTGCATGTCTGGCAAGGCTCTGTGAAGACGGAGGAATTAGTGTGCTGTCATCCAGCCTGCTTTTACAAATTGCACCAAGGCCTGGCTGGTCAGTTTAAATCTAGTGACCGGAATGGGTTCTGAAGCCGTAGTGTCTTCACAGTTTTAACTCTGAGCCATTTTGCACTCTCATTTATACTTCCATAATATTATAATGTATCCAAGCAGTAGGCATTTGGTTTTTTTAATCTGTATTTAAAATTAAAAAATGAATTTTAAAAAAACACAGGGAAAGGCTACAGATACTGTGTAATATGGGGAAAATAATGTTTCTTAACATTCCAGGATGTAATACAACCTCTCCTGTTTGTGTATTCCCAGCAGCTGATCACTGTGGCAAGGCTTTTCTTCTCGGAAAAGATGTCTTTAGAGGGATAATACTTAGAAAGATACAATTATGATTTCCTTGTGGTTGAGTAATTAAAAATTTTTAAGGACATTGATCCATTTTGGACTGAGAGTGCATCATGCTTTTATATAAAACTTTGTACAGTTTTTGGCAGCCAGTGACATTTTGGGGGGTAAGATTGTAATTTCCTGAAGGAGAGGAAGAAAATTATAAAAAAATCCACTGCTTCTCACATTTTGTCCTTGAGCTGTAAATTTCCAAGAACACCTTAGTAAATCTGTTCAACATAACCTTAAGTTCTTGTGTTCCATGCTACGGTAGTATATATCCGGTAGTATATATCCATCAAATTGTAATTCCAAAAGGTATTTTTGTGCTGTTTTGAGAGGAATGGAAGCTCACAATCCACCACTTTGCTTGTCTAATTTTGCTCTTTATTTAAGAGCTGTGAATCAGAAGCTCTTTTCACTGTATGGCTTAGAGGATCTCTGCTGCACTGCATCATGCAGTTTTCTGAGAGGAATTATGAGCAATGATTTAAAACTATTTTGAATGATTCAAGGCAGTCCCTTGAGATGGAATCACATACAGAAAGCTATGATGAAGTGGTTGTTACTCCTTTCTGAACATAGAGAAGTCTGCTATTAAGGCTTTGCACATAACATGCAGTTTATTAATGCACGCCAAGGTTTTTAACTCTAGTATACAGGGCAGACTGTTCTGTTAATAAAATTTCCTTTTACAGAGGGTCAGCTGAGAGTGGATGCCAATGTTTCTGTGCATCACCCCGGAGAGCCTTATGGAGTGAGGACTGAAGTGAAGAATATCAATAGCATACGATTTCTGGCAAAAGCAGTAGGTAAACAGTGGTTGCTTCATTACAAGAGCATTGTAGGTATTTTATGTGGTCTGAGATGAAATATGTCAGGCTCCTGAGTGCAGTAATTGGCCTTAAATGCCCTGACAAGCTTCACCTGGGAGTCTCCTCCATGTGCCTTGCCTGTGGGTACAGGAATCCCATTTAGGCTCAGGCTGGGGCCTTCAGACCTTGCCTAAATGGCTGTGTCACAGGTGTGCCAGTTTTCAATCCTGTCTACTGAAGGACCTTGGACCTGTTCTGTAGTCTTGTTCCCAGAACTTAGCTCCTTCTGCTTCTCCCTGAGCTCCCTGAATGGACTCAGCTCATCCCCCTCACCTTGACTGGCACTGTCAGAGGGCTCTGTTAGTAGCACCTGCCCCTGCTCACACTGTTCAGACTAGTGGGACTGCATCCGACCCTGAGGGCGTGGGCTCTGGTCACCCTTCACTCCTGGCTTATCCCTCTTTATGGAGCAGCCCCACTCTTGCTGCTCCCTGACAGAATAAATCTTAGTATGGGCTACTCTGGGAAGAGCAGGCATGTTAGTCTGCAGGCTTTTTGCAGTAAAACCTCTGCCTACAAGAAGAACAAAGCAGGTGGTTCAGTGCCTAACATGTACTAAAGTATGATAGCAGTGGTTTGTCCTCCAGTGGAGATGATGGCTTTCCACTGAGTATGGTGCGTGATGTGTGTGAAGTTCAGATGCAGCTTGGGTATGAGGAAAAAAAAGCTGATTGTTACATCTCCAAAAGAAAACTGAACTGGGTGACTGCAAGGTCACCAGGAATGTATGAGTTGACTGCAGTGCCTGGGAGAAAATGGTTTCCATTTAAAGAAAATGAAAGCAGATGAGGAAAACACAAAGAAACAGTGCTGGAGAGAGAGAGACAGTGACTGATAATTCTGCTCATAACTACTGCTGTTGATTTCATTAAGGTTAAAAAAACCAAGCCTTCCATTATGGCGTAGCAGTGAAAAATGAAATAGTGGAGTGCACTAAAGCTAATAGTGTAGTCTAACAAGCTTACTCTTTTTTGTTTTATTACTGTCAGACTATGAAATACAGAGGCAAATTGAAGAACTTGAAAATGGAGGGACAATTTTGAATGAAACAAGAGCCTTTGATTCCAAGCTTGGGTGAGTTTTTATTTTGGAGGAACATAGGAATAGCTGCTTTAGAGTGCCCACATATACCTAGTGACATGATCAGGACCCATAATATAGTGTTGCTCAACTTGTGTCTTCTAAAGCTAATGTTCACAAGTATAGTCTCCTTTTAGGGAGTAATTTAAGGCTGAGGCTTTTTCACAACAGATTGTGTGCTGCATCAAGCAGTGTCTGTGAAAATGACTGCCCTCTTAAATGCACTTACTCTTTGAAGTGGTTTTAAGAGACTCTCCTAATCTTCATGAGGCAGAGGTTTTGGGTTGTGGTTTTGCCATAAAACTAATTCTGTGGTGTATCTCTTACCACATCTTGTTTTGTTTTTGTTTTAGGTGCACAGTACCAATGAGAGACAAAGAAGGAAAACAGGATTATCGGTATTTTTTTTTAATAGACTTAACATTTCCCAAACTGAGAATTTATTAAATGTTTAAAGCGTAGCAAATGTAATACGGATGTAAAGTTAGTCAGTACAGTGAGTATGTGTTGGAAGTTTACCTTCAACTGGAAGGGGCAGAGATCTATCAAAATCAGTGCTAGTCCGAGCAGTTCAGATCTGGATTTGTGTCTCATTTCTGGTAAAACCCCTGGACCTTCCCCAAAGATTAGGCTGGGAGTACTTCAGCTCAAAGTGGGAAAGTTGAAGGTTTACTGCATGGCCAGTATAAGTATATTCTTAAGAATGCCTGACATAAAACATCAAAATATTCTGAGTTCAGCATTGCTCCTGCTTTAAATAAATACAGATGGAAATGGTTTTCAGCTACCAGGCCCTGCCTGTCCATGCTCAGATTCTGTGATCACAGATCACAAACACTGTTTGAAAATCCTAGCTGCTATTGAAAAGTGTCAGCATTTCACGGGCAGGTTTCTACCTTGAAGTTCTTTGTAGACTTAATGAAGGTGTTACCTTGCCTCCCATAAGTGTGAGATGACAACCACTGAACCATAAAGTCACCCAGGAAGGATTTAGCTGTGGGGCTGAGGGGACAAGGCATGGGTCCTGCTGGAAAGCAGTGCTGCTGGGAATGAGTTCTGAGGCAACACTGTAAGGCAGCAGCACAGCTGCTTAGGGCCATTGTAGTGCCAATCCTCCCAGTAGTTCCCTAGCTTTGCATCCCAGAGAGAGCTTCCTGTTACTCCCAGAGTTCACTTTCCAGCAGGAGAACTTCCAGAGCCTCTTAGCTTTGTCATCTCTGTGTTCCTATTAGATCTTACATTCTACCACTGATCTTGCTACAGCAGAGCAACAATTTTGAAAACATCCCACAAATTTTGAATTTAAATCTGCTTTTTAGATTATGTTTTTGTAGAAATGCAGCAGTGATCATTTTGTGAATTCCTTGTTATGGTAGGGGCAGGCATGAGGCTTATTTAAAAAGACTAATTTGAAAAAATGCAAAAGAAGATTCATTAAAACCTAGACAAAACTGATGAGTCTAAGATATTTCAAATAAAGACCATAAAGGTTATTATTAGTACTAAGATTATGAACAGTATTGAACTGTAAACTAACTTAGTGCTGCACATTATACGGTAATCTTAAAATCTGTGTTTAGGCAGATTTTAAATAGAAATCATTATAGCTCAGTGCCCTTTATTCTTGTGGTTTTGAACCCCTCATTTGGTCATGTAAGAGTGAAGTTTCTACTTCAATCGCAGTTATTTGAGTAATTTGAGTTGGCCTTCTCTTTAAGGGAGCCTTTTGTTCTGTGATAGCACCCTGCTGAGCACAGTAACTTTGCTTTTAGCACAGCATGAGATTTCATAAAGATTTTTGAAGTTTGGCTGGGAAAGGTTACAACCTGCCCAGATCACTCCTGGCAGTTGGCTGTCAATCCCAGTTCTTCCCTGCCAGCCCACTCCCATTTTTATCCAGGTTCTGTAATTCATGCTTGATGCCAAAAAGAGTAAGCTGTTTCCATATTTTTACTGGTGCTATTGGGACGTTTTATTATTCTTTTTGGTGCAGAAGTGTTTGAATTACCCCTTTTGTATTATGAACTCTTTAACAATTGGTGGAAAATTCCTGAATCAAAAAAACAGAGTCTTTGCAACAGTTTGGGGCCTGATCTCTTTCTACTTACCAGTGATATACCAAGTCTTTAATTTTTAATATTTTGGTTAGTTGAAAGGGTGATACAACTTCCAGGGAAGTATAAACTTGTGATATAAATTTTATTCCTTGTTGCTTAGCTTCTGAGTGAAAATAATTATAAAGGAGTTTTTCTTCATTTTTACTAGGTTCATGCCAGAGCCAAACCTTCCCCCATTGATTCTGTATGATGCAAAATCTTTGCCAGCTAATATGAACCATCAGCAAGTGATAAATATTGATTGGATTCATGAGAGACTTCCTGACCTCCCCAGTGTGAAGAGAGAAAAGCTTGTTGAACAGTATGGGATTCTTCCTGAACACAGCTTCACCTTATTGGTAGGTCTATTGATCAAGTGCTAAAACAAGCCTAGAAACTTCAAAGTTGCATGGTTCTTGAAAAGATTTACAAATGTCATATTAACCAGCTGTCAGTCTTTATGAGTATTCTAACTTGGAAGTGTGTCCAATGCATACTTCGTACCATGGAGCCATACACATAGAATGGTGGAAAAAACGAGCCATACACTGTGTGCCAAGAAATGTTTCTCACACAAAGTGCAGTCAGATAACTGGTACTTAATATTGATCTTGTCTGTCTAGACATTGATGCACCCCTGACTGACTGCAACAAATGTACAGCTTCTGGATACAGACCCTTGTCTGCAAGTGTCTGCTCTTCGGCTCTGGGCCTGCTGCAAGGCTGGGCACAAGGACCATATTTAATGAATACTAATCAAAATCCAAAGTCTAAATCTTTCAGCTTCATGTGCTCCTTGACCTACCTTCCACATTACTGGAAACACTTCCCCACCTTCCTCCCAGATTTATTCTTAGGGAAATATACCAAATGGTTGCACAGTATCAACTTTGACCTCATAGTGCAGTTTACCAGGAATAGGTTCAGAAGAGGGGATGAGAAGGGAAATGATGTGGCAAATACAGTTATAAATAAGAAAATGACAGCAAAATCTCATAACTCCCAGAATTATTCTAGAGGGCTATGAGCTTCTTAAATGCAAACTGTAATCTCTCTTTGCCAGTGGTTACTCTGGGGAGGGAGTTAGTATACTCATCCTAGATTAGACATTTCACATACCCAGCTAAGCTAGGAGAATGTCCTGCTTTGGTTACCACTGTCATTAGTGGAGACAGAAGGAAAAGGACTTTTTCAGAGTGAGATTCAGAGCAGAACTGTAAGTACTTTAAATTGTCCTCTGGAGGAGATCCTTTCCTTTGACTATAAATGAAGGGGGAGAGCAGTGCACATAACTACCTCATATCCCTTCTTTGTATGACAGTAATTTAATACACTTGTACAGAGGCTGATTCTACAGGAAGAAAATTATTCTGTGTTCTGAGGAAAGCTGTTAGGAAAACTGCTTTTGTGCTGCTGTGCCTTTTTAGTGAGTTGCTGACTGTTTGGTGGGCAGGTGAGTCATAATTCTCATCAAAGTCACAAGACTGCAGTCACAGTATTGAGAGGTGTCAGCAGTTCTGGCCTTTCTATTTCATTGTATAAGCTGCAAAATATGATTTTGCAGCCAGTATTCCTGTTCATGCATGCATTTTTCACATATTTCTAACATATTAAATTAAGTGTAAGAGTAGAAAGGGGTAAGTTAGGTCCTGCATCCTTTTTTTCTGAATTTTTCTACTTCTTCCTCTCTGTAGTGTGTTGGTCCTGCCAGCTGCAAAGTACTACAGCTGCTTGCTCATTTTCCAAGCCTACAGTAGTACAGGGAGGAGATTAGGAAAAGCAAAAGTAAGGCTCATGGGTTGAGAGAAACACTTAAGTGAAGGAATGGAGTAGGTGGCAACCTAAAAATGATGCAAATAGAATCACTCACCACTCCACAAGTAGACTGATGTGCTGCCAGTCTGCAGCCAGAGACACTGACTACATCCCCCAAAATGCCCTTCCCTCAGTTTTCCTTGTTGAGCAGGGCAGGCAGTATAACCAGTTTGGGTTGGCTGTTATGCACCTGGTTTTGTGCTCATCCTTCGCCTGTTTGCTGCGGAGGACAGAGTGGAGAAGAAAAGTTGCTCAGCAGTAGCCAAAACACCTGTGTGTTGTCATCGTTGCTGTGGTCACAAATCCAAACCACGGCACCCTCTTTAGAACATAAACCCCATGGCAGCCGCACCCAAGGCAGCCACTCCTTTCACTTGGCATCAGCCCACCTTTTGTGCCTATCAAGTTGCTGGTGTGGGTGGCTTCTGTCATCTCTGCCAACTAGCCCTATATGTTTGACTCATCAACTGCCCTTTCTTTCAGCTGTTCTCTGAAATCCTTTATTGCCTTTGCTTTTCCTCCTTTCCTTTTTTTTTTTTCCTTTTTGCGACGGGTAAGACAATTAATGAGCTCCAAGCTGAAATTTGGGATTCAGCTTGTAATGAGCTAATGCATCCATTTGAATGCATGAAGCGAGCGCGTTCTTGGTTGCAAGTCTCCTTTTATTGTGCATTAGAAGGTCAGCCTGCACACTCCCCACCAGAGCTGCTTGCCTGTGCACTGGGACACCCGTTAACCTTAATTCCTCGGGAAGCGCCGTGTCCATCTCTGCGTTCAGCTTGCATCAGAGGCTGCACGGGATTGCTGATAGGGCCAGATGCACACATCTAATGAGCATTCTTTCAGGTTAGAGCACCCAGGAGTGCTCATTAAATAAATGGCAGTTGTAGAGGAATAGCTCTAAAATGCAAAGTCTGTTCTGCATCAACTCAATAGAGAAAGCATTTTGTGACAAAGTTACAATCAAACATACATACTCCAGCATGCAGGTTAGCTCCTGAGCTTGCTTCCAGAGCTTTGTCCTCATACACAGGAGCTGCCTGTACATACTGTGGTGTTGGGAAACTGAGATTCCTCCTTTGCCTAATTACAGGATGTACTGAAAGGGAAGAAGTACCCTATTAATATCTTCATATCTGAAATGCCTTACGTGTAAACAGCTTCATTTTTGGCAGTTTTATATAAATTGCAGAAATAAATTATGTTTCTGATTTTTCTTCATGTAGAACTATTCTTACTCATAAGTATATCATTCTTTGAGCCATGTACACTCCATGGTATTTGGGTACTCAATTTCTTCATGCAGTTTCTATTTTGCTCTGTAAACTGGTAAGCTGGCACATACATCAGTCAAGAAGGATCTCTGACAACTTTGCCAGTTAGGGTATTACAGTATTTTCATCTTGCTATCTATTGAGTAAAAAAACAAGATATATTGGCATAGACATTAATGTATTAATGTGTTAATGCAATGCTTCATTTTCAAAATGCGTGCTGAGGTCCAACCAGAAAATACATTGATTGTCCCAGTACAGCATGAGAAAAAACAGTCTGATCACTTCCTTTGTCATGTGAATTCCAAGTCTTCTTGTGCATCTACTATTCCTCTGCTTACTCAGATAGAAGTGGGTGTTCCACTTGGGCTGATTGCCCTGGTGGAACAATCACATTGGTGACTCCTTCAAACAGGCAGAAGTGGGTGGCTGGAGAAATTGGTTTTGACCATTTTGTTTCATGCCATGCCATTCTCATACATGTTAGTGTGCAGGTGAACTTATGCTTATTTTTAGAATTCTAATAATTTTACAAGAAGCTTTAGGAAAAGCTTTGAACTGTCTTTGACTGGTCTGCTTGTCTCCTGGATGCTCTGGGGTTTTTTTCCCCTGACAGTCTTGTACATTTTTGCAGCAGTTGTTACCTCACAGTTGGTTATTGTAGGAACTGTGATGGTGAAAATGGGAATAACAAAGCAGCAAATGACATTTTATTTGTGAACATTGAAGCAGTTTTCTTCTTTAGTTCTTTGGGAAACATTACTGGCCTTTAAAAGAATAAGTTTGCATTACAGTCCCAATGTCCCTAAAGATTGTACCCATGGTATTCTGTAAAATAAAGTATTGTTTTAAACTTGTTTAAAAGGTATCTGAAACCACTCCACCACTAGGGTTTTTTACATCTCACTGCTAGGGAATCATCATTTTAAACCACGTTTAAGAAAGAAATTTGCATCTGATTGAAATATTGGTATGTCAGGTTTTATGCCAGTGAGACTTGCATGAATAAATTACAGCATATTTGGATTGTAAAGAGAGCATGGAGTGGCCTGGATCACAAACACGATGTTACTGTTCCAGATTTCTGGTTTTCTTTCAATGAAGTTTAGAGTAGAATATTCAGAATGAAGAGAGAACAGGCAGTCAGCATTCCTGTAAATCCGGCATGTTGGAGCGTGCAGTGGTTTTCAGCTCAGATTTGCCTCAAGGAACAGGTCTGTGAGTGTGTTGGTAGCTGGAGTGAATTTGGCAGGAAGAGAGTTTACCAAAATGTAAACCAAATTAAAGTCAAGTAGTGCAAGGATCTAGAAATTGAAGTTAATCAAGTTATGCCTACATTTTTTTAAATATGACAAGAAAATAAGGAAAATGTTTCATTTCTGTCAGTCATTCTGATGTTTTGACATTCTGCTGTACTCATTTCAGTCTAGCATTACTGGGTTTTCCTTCTTTTTGGCTACAGAAAATAACTATCACTTTAAAAAACCCAAAATGAAATGCAAGGGAATTTTGAGGAATGTTTCTGGTTATGTGTGCACAAGTAGTGAGTATGGGGTTCAGGGACTTGGTAGCATATGTAAGTCTGTCTCCCTGAGTTTTCCTGGGCTTTTCTGCACTTGCCACCTGGAAATCATCTGATTAAAATGCGAAGGCTGCGTATGTTTGTCCTTGATTTTTCAAAGGTCTGGCAGCAGGATCAGAACTGTAACTCCAGCCAGGCTATAAGTATCCAGAAACTGGGATGTGCCCAGTGCTAGGGGTACGCTCTGTAGCCTACACATGATGGAAGTGCTGGATGTGCTGCGTCTGAGCTGTGTAGCTGCATTCAGACATGTGGCATCTGCAGACATTATTTGCCTGTGCATAATGTTGTAGCTAGACCTACTCTGCCTGGAATGTTTGTAAAACCTTCTGCAGCATGTGTAAAGAAACCAGCATTCAGACATGCTCACTTTTTCCTACCTAGATTGGACAATCGTTGCTGTGTAAAGGAGCCCACTATTTAAATAATGAGTGTTTGTTTGTGCTATTGAATCCTGAGGTGAATTAGAAAGAGTACAGTACTTGGCAATACATCATTCTAGGAATTCTGCTTAACACACACAGTTTTTAATCAAGTTTACTCTGCTTTGGTAATCATGTAATTTCTTTACTGTTTTTTTAAGTCGAATTTGTTCCTCTAGTCTACTTAGCCTTAGTTTTGCATAATTTGATTAGAGAGTAACCGCTAGTTAAATTGGAATGCTGGAGAAGAAGAGAATGTCAATGTGTAGTAGATAGATAACTAGTGGATGTTACAAGGTTTACCTTGGTTCACAAAAGACCTGAGTGGTTTTCCAGGCTGAGAACTTGGTTTCTTTGGTCATGGTCTCAAGGTGAAGGGGATGGGTCTGATTTTTGTCACACCAGTTTTACAGCACTGACATTAATCTAGGTACATTTTGTTCTGTTTCACAGAACAGAGATCAGTAATTTGCAGTCTTCTCAAGAGCCATACATCATTATCACTGAAAAATTGGAAGCTTTTGGAAGTTTGTGTTGTGAAAGTTTGGAGAAGGAAAGTCTAAAATTCTGTATTGCAATGGCAGTAAATGCCCTTTAAAAACAAGGACAAATGAGACTGTTTTGATGGGATGTGAGTGGAGAACTCAGGCTTTGTTTTTTGGCTACCCTGCTCTCTTTTTACTCATAACTGTTCAGAGATCTGGCTGCAGTCAGTATGTGCTTGAGAAATGTTTTTGCTGTGATGACTGTATACTTAGAATAGCTCCTTGGCTATCTCTAAGCTGTTACCTCCTGACTTCTGAGAGCTGGCTTGTCCTCCTGTGTGTTTATGGCACATACTGCAGAAGTCCAGTGGCATGCTGGATTTGGATTCCTCCTTTAAAAGAAAGGAGCTGCCACTTCATGCCTCTTCAGCCTTCAGTAAACCTAATGAGTTCTGTGCTGCATTTAAAGGTCCATCAATGCCTTGATGACAAACACCACAGCATTCAACAGACTGTGCAGTATCTGTTCTTCTAAAAACAATCTCAGATTTCACTTAGGCTATAATATGAATCTCCCACTGTCATATCTTCTGAGCTGTTAGTGTGCTGTGTAAAAGCTTACCATAGCTTCTTGGAAAAAAACTGGAAAAATAAAACCCCGCTTCTTACATATGACCTTTCCATATCTCTGAAGGGTAAATGCAAGCTAAACTTATTAATTCAATCCAAAATAAATAAAAGTGATTTCAAGATCAAGAGTGAAGTAGTTGCAGATGATTTCAGGAAAAGGCTCTTCTTGGTTAAAGGTAGCATGACAGCCTGTGAGATGGCAGCATTGTATTTTCTAGTATTATACATAAAGCACTTGCAAAGAGGAGAAAGCTTCTATCCAAATGCTAATTTTAGGGAGGCATTAAGAGAAAAATGATAGCTCATTTGTTGGAAGTTCCACTGAAACAGACAGGCTGACAGATAAACTGTATGTTCCTGTTCTAGGCGTAAGGTTGTTTGCTGTTATGTTAATAAAATTACTCCAAAGTGTCATGACTTTGCAATGAATTCACAGCTGAAGTTTACTTTACGACTGAGCATTTATATGCTGAGTGTAATTGTATAATTAATTGTAACCTGTAACCTGTGTCACCTGCTCCAGGTGACCCTGCCTTGGCAGAGGGGTTGGACTAGATGATCTCTAGAGGTCTCTTCCAACCCTAACAATTCTGTGATTCTGTAATCATGTTTGCACTCCAGTATCCCTTTGATACATTTAACTTTTTATAAACAGAATGAAGATGGACTAGCAGAATTCTTTGAAAGTGTGGTAAAACAGACCCAGATGAAGCCAAAGAAGGTGATTGGCTGGATTCTAAAGGACCTGCTCAGTTACTTGAAACAACATTCCCTTACAGTAAAGGAAAGGTCAGTCTTCTTCATTGCTACAGTGGTGAGGCAAAGTGATCCTTTTCTCATGACTGGTACCATGTCACCCCATTGCTCACGGCTGCTTTAGTTGCTACCCGTGAAGTTTGTTACTCTAGGCAGTGCTGCACAGGCCTTGGCTCTGTCCTGCTGAATGGAGTTAGACAAATACATGGCAGAGAAGAAGATCATGTAGTTAAGAGTAGCAGTCAGTCTTCAGTCTTTAGAGAGTGATGATGGTAAGGCATAGTCAGGCCATTAGTACCGAACATGAGGAAAAATAGCTTGTCATACTGAACTGTGTGATCTTTAGGCAAGCAGCAGTAGCACAGATACATTACAGCACCTTATTCTCTGGGGTAACTTCTGCCAACTTTTTCCCTAGCCCAGTCTCTTCTTTTCTCCTGGCTGACCTCTTGAACCTTCTAGAAAAAAAAGAAATTTCTTCTACAGCAGCAAAACAAGTAAGTACCTTTTTGATTTTACTGTACTCTGCATCTGTGGCTGCTTACTTCAGATGTGTAGCGATTTTATAATCATTGTGTACCAATACTATTGTTGCTTTAAAGGGAAATTATTTACAGTGTTGATAAAGGGCAACTTCTGTATCTATACCATATACATATAATAGACGCAAATGCCTTACATTTGTATATAATCTTAGAGATATATCTGCATGTTCACTTTTAGAAGAGGGCAGAAGCTAGATAGTAGACTTAAACAATGTGAACTGAACTCAAATAAATCCTGCTTCTGAACAGAGCAGACAGTAGATCTCAATTTCACTATTCCAGTCAGGCCTGCGTGAAAGGTCAGTGGGAGCTAATCCATGGTTTGCAGTTAAGATGAGAGTATCAGTTACTAGATTCCTAGGGACAGTAAAGTCTACGTTCCCAAGCATTAGCACATGGGAAAGGATAGAATTCATCCAAGTGTAGTCACAAAAAGAGTTCTGCATTGCTGTACCTGAGTCCAAAGTGGCAGAGGTCTGGCCTTTCTTTTATCCTTGCTTCTTTGAGCAAGTGCTATCATGAAGCTCTCAAGCAAGTAAAGCTGGAGGGTTTTTTATTTCATTTTGCCTAGCTAGGACAGTCTGAAAAATCAGCTCTTAATGATTTAAATCTAAAATTGTGAACTGGTTATGATGGGAACAGTACTGCTGTGTTTGCAGACAAAATTTAGAGGCTTTTTTGTGATAGGCCATAATCAGTCATTCACCTTAAATTGTTGCAAGCTCATTTATATGGAAAGATTTGTCTTTTCAGATTAATTATTATACTCTAGTTAAGTGCATTAGGTGACTGTTTCAGTGTTTATCAGTGAAACTGTTAATGAACTGTGAATGAACTTTCTGGTTTGTTTTCTTTTTTTGGAGATGCTTGTGGTTCTTAATTAAATTGGTCTGTGTCTGTGGATAGCCAGCTGCATAAGACAGGCATCATAAATAGGGATTTAAGTGCCTGGCTTCAGGCATGTGTTTGGAAATTTTGTATTGGAAAAGTAAAAGCTTCAAAAAGGAGATAAAGTATTAATAGGAAAAGCACTGGAATGCAGAGCAGCTCTTTGCCTGTGGGGTTGTGGCACACCCATCAGTTTGGTGTCTGCGTTTGAAAGGGAAGCTTCAGAACTCTAGTCTGAAGTCTCTTCCTTGTGGAGGTAGGGACAGGGTACTAATGCTCTTCTGTGGGATTTTCTGCTTTGTGATATATTTGTGTGCCAAGAACTTCTGACACGTTGTGAAATGTCAAGAATTTCAGAAATGCATTTGTTGTTTAATTACCAACTCCTTGTAATATGCATGTTGTCCTCAGTGATCTGAAACTGGACCCAGAAATCGCAGTAGTTTGCCCTCACCGAGTGATGATGCTATCAAACTGCAGAAACCTTGCCACATTTAGAAAAGTATTTTGGTTGCCTGGATGTCAGAAGAGTAACAAATGTTTATAACAATTCTCAGCAGTAGGCAGAGACACTGGATGGCCTGAGGGCAGAAAGGGCTATATATATACACCCCAGCAGATCTATTGCTGCTCTTGGGGAGGGGAGCAGGATCTGCAGTGGCAGACACCAATCCAATGGGAAGGGGTGCAAGGGTTCGATGGGGTGAGCACACAGACGTGTACACATATGTGCTCGCTGCTGGGAAGCTGTTAACCACTTAAATTATTTAAAAGGTTTTGTATTTGGGCTCTACTGTCTAAGGCAGCAAAAGAAGCAGATAAAAGCTGTGAGCACTGGCTGTACACACCGAGCATTGTGTGGTGGGACGCAGTGCCAAGCTAAGGGCACTGTGTGCTCACATAATTACCATGTAGGTAATTACAGAGCTCATGCCCAACTTGCCATCAAACATAGCATCCCACTCCAGAAGTCTCCAAAGCAGTTCCAGGCTGGCATGCCTGTGCAAAGAGGGGAGCAGCTTCCAGCTCTGCTGGCATGTGGGGCTGTGGGTGAGCATGTCCTGGATCAGATGGATACACGTTGCCTGTGGCCCAGCCCAGAGGCACCATTTTGAAGCCCACAGTGCGAGGAGTCGGTGCTGCTCACCCAGGGCTGAAACCAGTCTGATGGGGAGTGTGCCTGCGATGGGGCCTTGCTCCTCAAGTTGCCAGGCTGGTGGCAGCAAGTTCATGTCTGGCATAACAGACCTGCCTGTGAGTTATGGCATTATGGGAGGAGGCTGGTTCCTGGGCCAGGGAAGTGGAAACTTGTCCCTACTGCCAACAGCCATGCTGGAGCAACTCGATGTGGACACCCTTGTCACTGGTTCATGGGGGATCCATGCCCAGCAGGCCATGGAGCAGGTCAGACCTTGGGGTTTGCTGGGTTCTGCAGTTGCATAGGTCACCCACATAGGAATAACTTCAACAGACCTGCTTGGCACCCCTACTTTAAAGTAGATAGCAGGGAAATGAGTACAGTACCCATATCTAAACAGAACCATCTGCTTTGACAATTATGACTACACCATCTGGAGGACTGGGCCCAACCTGCCCCTGCTTCTCTGAGAGGCTGAGGGACACCTGCCAGACATGAAGGCTTCCATCACTGGAAAGGAGAGGTGCCCACAGGACTTGCTGGAATGGTGCTACCTGCTGCTTTCCTCCTGTCCTTGGCAGCAAACCACAGCAGATAGGGTTTCCAGTTGAGGCATTCTTAGGCACAGCAGTCAGCTGGCACGGTCGGTCACCAGTTGCAAAATGTTTGATATGATGCCCGTGACAGCCAGACGTGTAAGTCCTGATTAATTCATCTTGACCAATACTGCTAAGCCTGCATAGGTGGAGACCACAGAACATCATTAAAATCTATTCATGCTCAGGCAAGAATCAATAGTAGAAGCTACTGAGATTTCAGTAATGGAAATGAGGCCTGAGATTCACGTTTTGGCTCTGGAGACTTCATAATTTGATCCTCCTGTGCTGGTGCAGGCAGTTTGTGTAAATGAGTTGAAATCGTTTTTTAAACTGCTTTCTTTAGATTTGTACTCCTTGCCAAGTGGAGAAACACATTTTTTAAAAGTGCATCTTTGACAGGTCTTGGCCACATCTCTTTCTGCTTTCCTACATACCTGTAAACAAGCAAGGGCCTTGATAACATTGTTGCTCCACTAAGTGGAGATGCTTGTTACCAAATGGGAAGGGACACATGATGCAGCTGTCACAGAGAGAATCTGGTGCCTTCAAGGTTTCTAATGGGCAAGCTTTCCTCAGTGCCAGGAAATATTTGGCATAGACATAACAGGGAATCAGAGCTGGATCTCTGACTGTCAAGCTGTCCTGCCCCTGATCTAAGTCAGCCTGATGTACGTCTTGCTCCTGGGTAACTCTGCCATGGTTGCCTGGATAGATTTTGTTGGTTGCAGATTTCTGCTTCCTGCAGCCCATGGCATCCTGCTTGAATACATACCAGTCCTAAAAATCCCATCTGCCTTTTTCCAGGAGAGTGAAAGGGCTTATTCATTGTCCACTTTGATTTGTGCAGTACTTCAGACTGTCCAAGGTGTTTTGCTAGAGGCTGTGCTGTGCCTGGCAAGTACAGGGCTCATTCTGAGGGGTGACATGCAGTATGGGTGCCTTGGGAGGCCTCCAGGACAGAAACCTTCCTGCTTCATTCCTCAGGGAAGAAGCAGAAGGGCTGCCAGGAGTAGCAATGGAGTGCAACAACAAAAGAAACACAAAAAAACCCCAAAAAATAAAAAACCCACCATCACAAAAAAGGCAAACAGCTGCAGACAGGCTGAATCTCTGTTGGATATATTTATTTCTAGTTATTCCAGGTAGCACTGGCATGATGGTTTTTAAATATCACACTAGAAGGAAGATCTTGTAGAAGACATCATATACAACACTGATTTATTCAGTGTAAAGATCTGAAAGCTTTACTTACAGCTATTGTCACTCTGGCTGCTTATCAGTAACTTCAATAATGTGATCTGCCTTTGGCCCTCTCTTAAGGAAAAATTAAGATGTAGCTGCCACAATACAGCCATGTGTCGTCACCCTCTCACAAGATCTCCAGAAGAGCTGATCACATAAAAAGCTTCAGCCTGCCACTGGCAAACAAATATCCTCTCGCAGCAATTGTATGAATGCGTGGCTCTTAAATACTTAGTGTGAATAGAGAACTCTTTAACCAAAGGTCTTTTGTACCCTAAAATTTGTCATGCTGAAGCAAATTGCTGGGATAGTTAAGATCCCATCCCATGTGCATCATTCTACCTGAGCTCTCTTGCTACCCTGCATATTATTTAACCTGCAGTTTGAATGCCCCTCCTTGTCTTCCCATCCCAGCCTCTTCTTCATCCTACAGGGAATATTTAATGCTGCAGTTTTGACATGACATTCATTTCCATATTGGGACACAGCAATGGCCCAAACATACAATTATATTTTCAGCTCAGGATGGAGCAAAACGAGCTGTTTTAATAAGGGTTTTCTTACTCTCCTCCCACAGCCCTGAAATAAAAGCAAAGGGAATACAGAAAATGACTGCCCAAGGAAATTGGTTTTTTATAAATGTTCTCTCCTCTCAAGTGTATTCCAGGGCAATAGTCCTGCTGCAGTGTAGGAAAACACTAGCATTAAGAAGTGATTATTCCACAGGCCTGGGTTTGCCCAGCAGTCCAGTACTTGGAGATGATGCATAGGTGGGCTGGAGCTGCTGCATTCATTCTGCTTGGCACCATTTTTCTTCTGCTTTGTCATACGTGTCCTCATTACAGCCTGCTGGCGAGGACTGGTAATGGGATGAGTTACCTGGGATTGGACTTGGTACAATAGTCAGCTAATCGTCAGTTCCCGGGCAGAGCCATTGCTCATGGAGATGCATTTCCTTGCTGCTCCCAGGCAGTTCTGTGAATGATGTGAGAAAAACAGGAGTACTGGCGGAGGAGCAGCCTTGCAGCCATCCCCACTGTGGTGGCTCCTCTCCCAGCCAGGGAGCAGCAGCTCTGGGCATGAGGAGCAGGGGGCTGTGCTCAGCAAACCCCTCTGGAGAGACCCCGGCACTGGGGGAGTGGGCAGGGCTCGGGCTGTGGGAGGCTGCACAGCACCAGCTGCAAACCATGAACCTGGACTCGTGCAAGAAGTGGCAATGCTTTGTCTCAGTACAGGTGGCAGAAAAGGAGAGAGGTACCAGGGCTCTTTCAGAGAGGCACATGATTAAATCTTGGGCTTGTTTATGTTTAGACAATCTGCTCTTAGCAAAACAGGGCTTCTTGGACCTATAACCGAAATACTGCATGTAAACAAGGTTGGTAAAGTCAAGCCACTGACCTTTGCTGCTTTTACTGTGATTTTCAGGTGCTTGCGGAATTGTGGAAGGGAGAAGGGAAGACTCCCCTTGAAATTGTTAAAGAACAGAAACTTGAACTGTTACAGGATCAAAAAGAGCTTGAACAGATCTGCCAGGCAGTGATTGATGGACAAGAAAATGAGGTGATTATGATGGTGCTGGGAACCTTCTGCACTGTGGCAGTCTGTGGCACTGAAAGGGGGTTAAAACAGCCTCTTTTTTTCCCTTTTGATGGCATTTGAGCTCTAGAGCCAGAGCAGTAAAGCTGCTGCCAAGATATTATCAGGCTTTTCTTCTCCTTTCTTATTTTACTAAGTGGGTTTTTTGAAACTGAAGCTTACACAAAATGATCTGCAAAACAAATTACCAGTCTGGCTAATGTGCTAAGTCATTCTGAGAGCCCATAAAACTTTAATGCAGGAAAGCAAAACTGCAGGGCCCTGTCCCTCTCCAGCTGTACTGCCATTAGCCTGACCCTGCCACCCAGCCACATAACTCTAATTTTTATGTCATCTGTTGTGATACTGGGGCAACACTGTTAAACTGTTCTGAAGCTGGAGATTGAAGTTACCTGCCAGCAAGGCATATATTAGTTATGGAATCAGGGACTGTATCAGAGCTGGCAAGGCAGAAATTCTACTTGTGTCTGACTTTTTGCCATGTCCCTGTCTCCATCCACTGCCAAAGAGAGGAGCCTCGCTGGCTCTCTTGCCTGATGGTGGCTGTGGGGTGGGGAGGAGCCAGAGCCCTGTGTCAGCAGCAGCAGCTCCAGAGCTGCTGCCCACTCTGCTGTTCTGCTGGGCTGTGGCAGCAACACAAATGCTCCCCCGTGGGGGATGATTGGCTCTTCCCCATCTCCTTGGAAAGACACACAGCAGCCAGTGTGACTCAGTCTAACAAGGTCTGAGCTGGAATAAAAGGGAAAAAACCCTTGTTGATCATGAAGGGGAGGAGTGGGAAGGGATCTTGACAGAGTCTATATAATCTGCTTTATAAAAAGCAAAATGAAAACAAGTGCTTATATGTTCTCTGGAGCAAAAATGTAAAAGCAGAAGTGAATAGCTTACTTCTAATATAAACAATGTCTAGCTCCATTTGCCATTTGGAAAAAAGCATTAACATCTTCTGAGAACAATACCACCCACTCCAGATCTCATTGGGGGATGCTAACAGCTCTGCAAGAGCTTTTGATAAAATGAGCTTGCAGTAGGTCGTCATGACCTCCATCCGACTTGACTCATTTGCAGAGCCTGGTAAAAGTGCTGCTGTATTTCCAGGCTGGTATGAAAGCATAGGCAGGGAGGGAGGGAACGTTAGAACTGACTGGGAAGTGCAGGAGCTGGAAGGTCCATAACCATGCTCCCATTTCAATGTGTTTTGAGAGTAACTTTTTTCAGAACGAAATAGCTTCTGAACAGCTGCTCAAACCAGCACTGAGCACTTTATGATAGTGCAGGACTGGGACTCTACTGCCCTCTGCCCCACATAGGTAATTTCTAGCAGATCCAGAGTAATGAGTCCTTCCACTGTGCAACATAACAGAGAAGTTTTCAAACTGACAATAATTCAGATACTGTAACGAGAAGCAGTATTTGCATCTGAATTTGGTAATGGCACAGTAGGTAGCTCATGTGTTTGCAACCCTTCCCTGAATATCTGCAAATATGTCATCCTGTTTCTTTGCATCTGTAGTGTCCTGCCCAGTAACTCTCTGACAAGGTAGAGAATACCTTCCCTGCCACACAAGCAGTAGGAAGGCCAGATGCTTGTCTTTCAGCAGTAGCATCTCCTTTAGGAAGGCTCAAAGGTGAAATTTCTGATGCTTTCAGCTTTTAAACATGGCCCTTGCAATGTAGCAGGTGATTGTGCATCAAAGGCTGTCTGCTAGGAGGTCATATTTGATCAGTTAATTAATCATCATGTTGCAAAGGATTACACACTTGAAAGAAATGTGCTTGAAGGTCTGTGCTTGAAGGACCTCACCAATATTATCAAATAGTTTTGATTAGATTCAATTTACCTCTTATAACAGGACATTATATTCAGTAAAATGGTAGATCCTATCAGCAAGGAAAGTCCATCTCACCTCTCTGGCTTTTTTCCAGGAAGTTGCTGTTCAAGCTGCAGACACTGTAAAATCCAAAAGTATTTTCTGACTGTTTCAATAAGAGGAGCTCTTTCTATTAGTTGTAAGGCCCTGATGCTGTAGGGACTTGGCTGTTCTCTCATGGGAGCAGAGCAGGAGCTTATTGCAAGGCTGAAGGCAGTTTTTATAAATAACACCTTATCCCAAAGTGCAGTCTTTTATCACAATAGTCCAAAGAACAAAAATATTCATACCTTGGTTGGGAATGAGTGAAGATGTTCAGTTTTCCTGTAACAATGGTGTCTGTTGTATTTTTTTTCTTTAAAGGTTATAGCGATAAAGGCAGGAAATCAAAAAGTTCTAAATAAATTAATTGGTCTGGTACAAAAGAAAACACAAGGACGGTCCAATCCTGTTCTGGTGAAGCAATTATTAGAGAAGAAGCTATCAGAGTAGCCACAAGAGAAAAAGCACACAAGCAACTAAAGAAGCGTGTGCTTCGTTCTGTCTGCAAATGAACTTTGGTGTCCCCTTGTGCAGCATCACTCTTGTTGGTTATACGTCAAGCAGCTTGAAGTCCCAGCCTTCCCTGGATGCATCAGCCAAAGGCAGATGGGCCAGAGAAAAGCAGGATACAGCCATTTGCATCTCTCATGCTTTGATGTGCAACTTGGAAATGTGATTTCCACACAGCCCTGGGAAACAAGCTCCCAGAGGTGTCTGTGAGTATGCAGAGAGCTGAAACTGCATGGGTTGGTTTTCCAATAAAGCGGGTACAAACTCAGCTTTTCTATCAGCCTCTTTGTGAGAAGAGGGATTCACAATCTCAAACACTCAGTCTGGGCCTGCACACTGTAACTCACTGTCGGTGTGAGCACAACAGCAACAATGATTAAAACACCCAGAAGTAATTGAGGAGACCACATGTGCCTCAATGCCTAACAGAGGGGAACAAAAAGTTCACTTCTATTACTCTTCCTGGTTTCTGGGGAAAGGATGAAGCCACAAGCTGCTTAACTGTGTGCCTAAGGCTAGTGCCATAGACAGAAGTCCCAGTATCTCACCCTGTCAGATTGTTTGCTTGCCTTCTCCCAGTTCTGCACCCACAAACCTGCTGTGCCTGCTCTCAGTTCTGAGGGGTGCCTGAGGGGTGTGTGCCTGAGCCCTCCTGAGGGTCACATCCCATTTTGGCACCAGAGGCTCAGAAAAGCAGATGTGCTTCTGCCAGCCCTGTACAATCTACACCAGAACAAGTAGAAACATAGAATAGCTGGAGTTGGAAGGGACCCACAATGATTGTTGGAGTCCAGCTCCTGGCCCTGCACAGGACAGCCCCAGCTCCAGTTTGGTTTTTTTCCTCTGCAGACAAGAACTTAGCCCCATGTAACAAATGCCCGATGCCCAGGGCTGCTGTTTCTCTGGCACATGGTTTTCTCCTGTCACCTGGAACTGCACTGCTTTGGGGAAGGAATAGAACATGCAGTTGGCTTACCAAAACTGGCCTGGATTCAGCTGTGATTCAGTCCTTCTCCACTACTTAATCCTAAAGGGTGTTTTGTGCTGGCAGTCTTTATTTTGGGTTTTTTACACCTTTTGTTTTTCAGTTCCTGGCTTTCAGTACTTGCTGAAATGCAGGGATCTGGAATAAGCTTCCCCATCCCAACCAACTTCACCTGATGGAGCCATTAACAGGAAATGCAACAAGAAGGAGCCTGTCAAATTTTCATGTAGTGGGAAGATAAATCCCATTTAGTAACAGATGCTTGAAGTTCTTAAATCCCTCCTGGAGACTGCTAAGCCATGCTTTTTAAAGATCACACCTATCTCAGGCCTCATAGCTACTTTTCAGAATTGTTCTTTAGGATGTGCCTGCAGGGCAGACATTGTCACAGGAGTGCAGCAGGTGTGGCCCTGGGACTTCAGTCACCTTTGGCAAATGTGCGGCTTGCAGCACTAGTTCAAAGTAAGCTGATGGCCTCCTCCTGAGTGGCAGTGCTGATGTTATGTCTTGACATTGCTGTGCAAACTGGCTGAGGTTCAAGTGCAAATTCCTTCATGAGAAGGAAAAAACCCCTTGGTTTTCAATACATTTAATGAATAAAATGTATACCCATTTTTCACAAAAAGTACTTTACAATTCATCATCATACAGCTTACAAAAAGGAGAAACATGATTGCAGTCAAAAACTCTGACCCTTCAAAAACCAATCAACCAAACAAAAAGCCTAAACCTCTAAAAACTCCCCAAATCACACCACACCCAGAATTTTCAGGTAATTTGATTTTCACACTAAGACTTCTACTATCATTTTCCACATCATGAGCAAAGCCTACTATTTTTACTTAGAGTGGTGTGAGTTTTCAATAAGTGTTCAGTCAATAAAGGTTTAGATTATACAACAAACTACTGGAATTCTGTTCAACTCTTGCCATGGCAGCAAGAAACAAGAAGGCACAAGGGTTTCTCCATGAAACCCCTCAGAGATCCTCCCTCAGTTTAGAAAAACACAGTTGTTTCCCAGAGGTGATCCTCCAAGGTTAGTGTTTGTTGTGGCACAGCTGGATGCTGCTGTGCTGAGTTCCCCACTCAGCCTTTTAAAAAGACAAATCAAAACAACAATGTATTTGGAAGAGTAATAAATAAGGTGATTTAAAAGAAGGAAGGATCTCAGCTAATGTAGCAAGGCTACTGCTGATAATTCTCTCTATGGGCTACTTCTCCTTAGCCACTCTTTCACCATAGAACTATACTTCGATAATATGGTGCAAAACCTGTTAAAAATCAACAGCCAGGTTCTCTCTGAGTAGAGTCTGTGTCAGTACATCATGCACCTGGGCCTGTGCAAAGCACTGAACGCTGTCCTGCATGGCATCCTTATCTCTAAACTGGAGAGACATGGATTTGATGGCTGGACCACCCAAGGGATAAGGAATTGGCTAGCTGGTTGCACTGAAAGAGCTGCAGTCACTATCTTGATGTCCAGGCAGAGGCCAGTGATGAATGGGGTTGTCTGGGGGTCATCACTGGGCCTTGCCTCTTTCACACCTTTGTTGGTGACATGGATGGGATCGAGTGCTCCCTCATCCATCAGCAAGTTCTCTGATGACAACAAACTGGGTGGCATGGCTGACACCATGCAGGACAGGGATACCATCCAGAGGGATCTGGACAGGCCTGAGAAGTGGGGCTGTGCAAAGAAGTGGGACTTCAGGGTGCTGGGGGATGACGAACTTGACATGACCTGGCAACGTGCACTCGCAGCCCAGAAGGCCAAGTATGTCCTGGGCTGCATCCAAAGCCCTGTGGGCAGCAGGACAAGGGAGGGGATTTTGGCCCCGTTCTCTGCCCTGGTGAGACCCCACCTGCAGTGCTGCATCCAGCTCTGGGATCCCAGCACAGGAAGGACAGGCGCAAGTCCAGAGGAGACCATGAAGATGATCAGAGGGCTGGAACATCTCACCTGTGAGGACAGGCTGAGACAGTTTGGGCTGTTCAGCCTGGAGAAGAGAAGGCTCTGGAAACACCTTGTAGCACCTTCAAGGGGGCTAACAAGAGAGCTGCAGAAGGACAAGGGCATGTAGTGGTAGGATGGCTTTAAGATGAGAGAGGGCAGGTTTAGATTAGATATTAGGAAAAAAGTCTCTACTGTGAAGCACTGGAACAGGTTGCCCATTAAAGCTGTAGATGCCTGATCACTAGAAGTGTTCAAGGCCAGGTTGGATGGGGCTTTGGACAACCTGGTCTAGTGAAAGGTGTCCCTGCCCATGGTGGTGGGGGTTAGAATTATATTAAGGTCCCTTCCAACCATTCTGTGATTTACTGTTAAGTCGCAATCTATTTTCACCTCCACCTGCCAGACACAATGGATAACAAGAAAGATAAAAAAGGGATAATTGCAATATTCTTCCCTTCCAGGGAAGGTAAAGAGCAGCCATAGTCTATAAATTTTGCACTATATTATGAACAGTCACTTCTGAAATTTTTAAAGAACTCTTTTGCAGACACACACAAAATGTAAATTTCTTTTTGACAGGAAAAAAAAAAGTGGTTTGAGTCAATTGAGATCAAGATAATGGAGCTTTTTAACATTTGTGGAGATACGAGCTACCAATTCAAAGCAGCAGCAGCAGACCTAGTGATGGGAAGGCTCAGATGGGCTAGTTCACATTGTTCCCACTATCCAAGCCTGCATTAAAGGGCTCATCAGTCACCTCACACCCATTTGCCTGGACCAATACAGCCAAAACATGGGATCCTTTTTGCCTGCCAAGGCCCTTATACAGCAGCCTAAATACAACCACCAACTTCCCATTCCCCTAAATGGAGCTCAAGGCAAATTCTACATACTCAACAAGTGGAGAGCTGTACTGAGCAAAACAAACAGCTTTGGTTTATATCTGCTTAGCAGTAGTTGATGAGCACATAAAAAAGCAGAAGCAGCAGCTTCAAGGAATTTAGTTTCTGCTATTTAAAGACAAATAAAACCCACCTACAGGACAGGTGGGCCTGCAGGATAGGAGGCAGAGCCTGACTCTGAAGTGTTGGATGTAGAACATCCTGCAGACCAGGAGGCTGTTCCGTGTGTGGTTGTATTGAAGCTGGAACTCTGGAATGAAGATTGAGGCTTTGACCCCAACTTGAAGTCTCATTTAGCTCCAGTGCTCTCTGATCTAATGATTGCAGATGCCATCTGTGCAACAGTATCAGGCAGGGTGAATTAAGGACAGTTTTGTGCAGATTTTCAGCAGTTACTATCCACGAACAGAGGACCAAGGAAAATGCTCACAAATTAAAAGCTGACACCAGACACTGTCACGACCATCTCATCTACTCATTGCTGGAAGTCTTTTAGGAGGTCAGGCCTGCGGGTGGAGAGCTGATACTTACTATCCCATATAGCTGAAGTATCCTGTATCTGAGGCTGCAGAAGAGGAGAAGAAAGTTGTTTAAAAAGATGCTGGCAATGCTCTAAGTAGTGAAGAAAGAATTTCTAGCGCTCAGCTTTGGCTGCAGAGTTTAATTTTAACTGTGTTAAAAATAGAAGCACAACGATAGGAACCTTAACTAAAAAATTACAGCAGAGCATTCAGCCGTGATTTCAGTGTGGCCTCTTTCCACCCTGCTTTGTGGTGTGTCGTCAGGGTTCTGGGATGCTCTCATGTCTCTTCTGAGCACCCTCTAACCACACTTACACAACCACTGACCTCAGCAGCACCTTCCCAGGGATTTATGGCCTCATGTGCATGCTCAACCAGGAGAGTGTTTTTTCACACATAAAGAAAAACAAATTGGATTTTCAGTCAGGTCTCTGTTCTCAAACTGTGCAAGGGAGAAGAAGGGATAGCACGCTCCTGGTTGGCTTGCCCTCGTTGCTGGCATCTTCTTAAAATGCTATTTACACATACTCATACACACACATTGGATTCTGAATCAGGCAGTGGCCACTTAAAACCAAGTTACAGCAGACAGGAGGTCTACATTTATCAACCCAAATGCTCGAAAGCTTCCCTGCATTGGGTTGGCTTCAAGTGCAAGTTGTCCCCTGTCAGAAGCTGCGAACATGCAGGTAATACACAGACAGAGAGGATTCTATTGCTAAACAGTGTGAGGAATGCAGTAACATACAAAATCCCAAGTTGCCATGATCTGTAATTTGCTGTGCATTTTTCTGCCCATTGTGATGGCAAATTTAGACTCCATCTTCAAGAGCCCCTGGGCCAAGCCACATCAGTAACTAGGGATGACTGCAGTGGAAACACAAAACCACTGGGAACCACTTCTCTCCTGACTGTACTCCAGCCCACATCCCATGTTAGGCTAGACAGCCTGAATTTTAACTGCAATAAAGCAAACTGCAGAAATGCTCAGGTGCCGCCATGAGGGAAACAAAGCTGCAGAAAGAAGGTAGTTTAGTGAGCAATGCAGCTGTGCATGCTCCCAGTGGAACTGAGCCTTCCCTCTAGGACCATCCTAGTCCCAGATCCTTAAGATCTCCTGTAGGGTGTACAGGCATTTCACAACTGTTCTGCAGCATTTGCTGACGAGCTGCAGAAATAAGTGGTGAAGGATCCTGACCTTTGGTTTCTCCCCTTTATCTGTGTGGGGGAGTCCAATTCATGATCCTGTGAACGATTCCCATCTTGCCTGCTGGCTTTGCCCGAGAAAAAGACTGGTGACAGCTGTGCCAGATCCCACGTTATCCCACCACATACACAGGCAGCAAACTAACCCATGCAACATTCCCTGCCTTGTCATTGCAGCCACTGGAGAAAGGCCTCCATCTGAGTCCGGTACTTGGAGCTGCAGAGCTGTACTGCCATGAATCCTCACAAGAGCCAACAGCTTCACTGCAGGGAATGCTCCCTCCATGCACACCCTTTTGTGTAAGCACAAAGCAAAAGCTCTCCCAATGTGTGGTTACATCAGCCACAGCTGTAATTGTCTAACTCATTAAGCAGGTATAACCATCAGTAAGTTGTATTTTAGCTGCTCAAGAGGCACCACTTTAAAGCTGATCTTGGAGGCTGCTAGATTTTTTCCACACTGAAGCTCAGAAACCAATGTTATGACCCCAGAGATTTACAAAGACACTGATCAGTGTTTCTAAACACCAAGTTGTGCTTGGACACCAAGAGACACAAGTTGTTGGCTCAAGCTGCAGCAAGGGATACTGACACCCAGAGCCACTCCCTCTCCTTTGAGGACGAGCTGGCATTTCGTCTGAGCTCTGGC
Source organism: Leptocoma aspasia (assembly GCA_013399835.1). NCBI lineage: Eukaryota > Metazoa > Chordata > Aves > Passeriformes > Nectariniidae > Leptocoma > Leptocoma aspasia. The sequence continues at coordinate 569,911 of VXAX01002638.1, forward strand.
CAAACTGACACAGCAGCACTGAGCTGGACACAGTTTAGTTGTCTTGGATTTGACTCATCCATGTTATTTTTTGGTCTAAATCCAAGCTAGTTATTTTTAAAGTAGACTGCAATAAAACACAGCTGCTGTGGAACTGGCTTCATCAGAGACACAGGTTTGCAGGTATTTAGTCCATGGTACATAATTGTATGCGGGCAGTCTGCTGAAGTGCCAAAGTTGAGAAATGCAGCCTTTGCACAAAAGTTCCATCAGGGCTTTTAGCCCAGAGACTTCAGTCTTAATTTAATCCAGCTGCCACACAAGAACCATTATAATCAATGAACAAAAAAAAGATTTGCACAGTCAGCAACAAAACACCACTTTAAGCACCTACGTATTTGAGAATCCAAGTAATGCTCCTTTTCATAAATAAGAGGCTTCCAACTGAGCAGGTAACAAATGAAGTACATAGATCCTGGGCCACAACATGTTTAGAAAAGCTGGGGGCCACTAAAAAATAAAGTGCATTTAGTCAGAGCAGGGCTTTAGCCAGCAGCAAAGCCACAGAAATAGCGCTGCATTCTGTGGCTGTCTGCAGTCAGACAGCTGGCACCACCATCATCTTACCCAAGTACCTATATGCAAGTCTGACACCACCTTCACAAGGAGCAATTTTTACCCTCCTTTGCACATTTCTGTCCCAAAACATCACACAGCACTGCTGTCCACTTGGACAGGTACTGTAGGACATGGTCATATTTATTTTTCAAGTTTGAGCTTTTTCTTTCTGGTCCCTGACAAATCAGAGCAACACAAACATAAATTCTGCACTTCACACAGAGGGAAGTGCCCCCTGCTAATCTGTGGCATTTTACCTTTGGTTTGCTCATTAATGTAAGCAGCCCAAGTGCCATGTATCCTCCATTTGTGCTGATAATGCTCAAAGAGTGCAAGGAGGAACATACTCTAATTATCTAAATCAGATCTGGACACAGCAGTATCGTTACTGTACAGTGCCAGAGCTATCTGAGTTAAAAGAAAAGAAAGAGGAAAATCCCAGTATTCTACTCATAAACACAGATGCAATTTAAATGTTCCAAATGTAATGGGAGCTGTCATAAGAACTGCAGGCATGACATAGCAATTTCAGTAAATACAGCAGAATAAATTGCTTATTAAATCAAGCCATCCTCAAACAGGAGCTGTGGCTACAAATTCAAATGATAGAATGACATAATTTAACTGCAACAAATCACACTGCTCCCATCCTTTTCTCTCCAGCTCTGAGATTTTTCTCTCCAGCATCTTAGGGGAGCTAAAAAAACGTCCTAAAGCACGAAACCTTCTGAGAGGCTTAAGCAGAGTGCACAAAAGGGTAGTGAGTGTGTACATGCTGTGCTGGACGGTGAACTTCTCTTGGTAAATAGAACTTAACCTCTTGAACTTAAACCCTTGGACTCTGCAGGATGCTGCAAGTTTGTGTGCAAATGTTTTTCTCTGAAGGACTGAACAGACCACTTGGGCTTTGTGCACGAGCCAAAGAGCAGCGTCAGTGGCAGGAATGCTGCTCAGGCTTCCTGTCTATCCAGTCCTGCTCCCATTCCAAAGCACAGCCCCCTCCTGATGTCCAAGGTCCACCTCAATCAGACTTTGTTTTCTCCCATCTTAGGAAATTTACCAATTTTACTAAACATACCAAATCACACCTGAAAGGCAAGTGCTCTGTACCACAGCATGACACCAGTGAATCTGGACTTTTTGCAAAGTGACAAACCCCAAAGAAAGCAGAAACAAGTAATTTATGAACTGGATTCTTGGAAGCATGTACCCTGGGCCTGCTGGTGGGAGGGACACTCCATGCTTGATACTGGAATTTTCTCATCTCTGCAGAATACAGCTAGAAACAGAAGTTCTCATTTCTGTTCTTCCAAACCAAAGTCAGAAGTTACCAGGACAAAAAAAGATGATGCATTTTTCACACCCAGAACCACAACACCAACAACTTGATCTCAGTTGAAATATCGTAATATTATTTAGGGCACACATAGAAAATATCAAATTTAAGAAAAATGCCTAGAATACAATAATAAAGGTAGTAAGCACAGCCAGCAACACATGAACTGCACCTGACTATACATGTCGAAAGATCAGCACAAGCATGAATGAAACTGAGTGCTTTAGTCCAATTAATACAAACCATGTGTTTGTTTACTGAGACTAACCCAGAAAGCATCCAAAAAATGGCCAAAGGTAAAAGAGAATGACTCTAAATTTTTGAAGACAAAGTGCTCACTTTATAGGTAGGTTGCCAAAACAAAATAAACAAAAACCAAACCAAAAACACACACAAAAAAGCAGGTTGAAAATGTTGGAAAGATTCCTTGCTATAGCATAACAACTTAAAAACACACTCCAAGGTTACATAATTGGAAATGCGGCATTCACAATTTGAAACATCTAGTAAGAGACTGGAAATTCACTTTGGTATCACTGAGCCACCACCTGCAGTCTTTGGAATAGATCTGCCAAGGCACATCATTTGGGACTGATGCTGAGCCAATGTACCAAAGAGGGACTGCTCCAGTCACACACCCACCTGAGTGTGGGGAAAACCAGATCATAAAGCACTTCCTTGTTCTTGGAAAGTGCAGCATAAGGCTGTTGTCCTCCAGGAACCTACAGGCAGGACCACAGTTTGGATCACAAGCACAGGGGTTTTTTGGGAAAGGATGTATCATTGGTGAGAGACAGGATAACACATTATCTAACTGGAGGGAAGAAGCTTATTAGAGAAGCATTTGGCTGAAGAGCTTATTCACACAGATGTGATTCATCTCAAAAGATCAACATTTTCAAGCTAAATCACAGGTTCTGCATTTTGAAGGCAGGAAGAGGCAATTCTCACCAACAGTTTTTTGTGCTGGCTGCCAGACATTATACTGCTATTACATCTGAGACACAGCTGCAAGTCTTATCCCACTCAGAAAACAAGCAATGCAAAGGTACACGTATAATCTGCATTTTTACATTCTAAGCCAGGGTCACTGCACTCATCCACCTCTTCCTTTTGGGGAGCTGACAGACATTTCCCATTTGTGAGGGGACACTGGGCACAAACACAGCTCTGACGTTTCAGCAAGAAGCCTTCCACACAACTCCAGATTTCAAAGGCTGACTTTATGCTACTGGATATAGAACATAAGCTCTAGTAAAACTTATGAGGAAAATCCTCTCCTTCCTCAAATTTACAGATGCTTTTATAAGCAGTCCACATTTTAAAATCCTCATGTAGCTTAGCAGACCTGCCGGGATGAAACTGCAGTGATTTTGTACATTTGTTGAAAACACCAGTTAAAATTAACAACCTCAAAAGAAATCCCTTCTACCCAGCAAATAAGGATTCTTAGTTTAGAATATAAACAAAAGGGAGGGAGTGTTCAGGTAGCAATTCACTGCCTTGAGTGCTGGTCTGCAGAGTTCTTTATTTTTAAAAAAGTGAAATAATCTTTCCAATTCCTTTTTAAAAAGTCCTCAAAAAAAAAAGGGATTAGATTGCTTCTGCATTTTAGCGCTTGTTTCTGAACCACTAAAAGTCAGCTGATCAAACTTTCCTTTTGCTCAAATGCAGTTCTTGCAGAAGAGGTGAGAAGGACCCTACAACCATAATGCTAAAACACTTCCAACACACACACTGAACCCCCTCAGGCCAAGCCTGTGAGTACAGCATGGAAGGCAGCAGAAATGGGGGAGTGGGGAAAGGACCCATGGTGCCCTAGGAGAAGTTTAAAAAAATTAAAAAAAAATAAATCAATCAATTTCATTACTCATTTACAACAACAATGCAGGGGTGGGGGGAACTGAAAAAGAAAGAGTTCTCTTCAACCTAGATAACTAATACTTAAGGAAAAACCCCACAGCTTTGGTTTCACCTTCCAAGAAAGCTGGTGAGGTGAAAGAGGGCCATATGATGGTCAGTAGGTGATTTACAGAATGGTGATGAAGTGGCACCTGAAAAACTAAACAAGTCACAAATGAAAGCAAACCAGAGACAGACAGCTAGGAAGCAACAGGATCCCCAGCCATCATGAAGTGAAGACTGCGCAGTAAACAAGTAACGATGGACCCAGAGAAGTTCTGGAGGTGATTTTGTTGGAGGTAGACTTCGGGATTTTTTTTTTTCTTCGAATAGCAGGCTGACACAATGAATGCAGACACTTTAATCTATACCTTGTAGATTAAAGGAAGAACTTCTCAGAACTATCTAGAGGATTTAGGAGCTTAAACTGCACATTCCAGAGGAATTTGACCTGCAATTAATTAGACTGTTCTGGATGGAGTGTCTTTCGTTTTTGTTTTTAAACTGTTTTTTTCCTTGAAATCTCTGAGAAAGTGTGTTTCAAAATCAGGATGTGATTAACTGGAATTCCACATTATGGAATTACAATGAGCAGGAGAACTAATGTACGCAAGTGTTATTTCTGATTTCTGTTTCTTCACATCTTTTGGAGTCACTGTTAGTTTCTATCCTGGACAAAAGGGTTTATGGCTTTCTTGAACTAAGCCCCTCTTTATGTGGCCAACTACAACACACTGGAAGCGCAATTATGCAGCTAAGATAAGACAAAATGCAGTGGTGATGCACCAATTCATCATGTTTGGGTTCTTCTAATGAAGCCCATTACTCACAGAAGAGAATTTTCTCAAGCAGTTAGTCACCAGCAGACAGCTTTCCCCATTAATCCTTCCTTTTCTGCAGCTGGTGAATAGCCTGGTCCTCCCCTCACCATCCCAGAAGTGCAATATTAGGAAAAGTCAACACTTAAATTAAAAGTAAACAAACAGTACTTAACTTTCCTTTAACCAAAAGAAATTAACAATAAAACAGTACACCTTTCATGAGCAAGCAAACCTTTTTCATTTAATAAAAAAAAAGGACAAAAAAAGACAAGAAACAGCCTGCTGTCCATTTAACACTACAGAAAGATACTGAGTATCTTTCTTTAGCTTATTAAAACAAGCATACAAATAAACTAGACACTAATAACAGCTTGCATAGAAACATTTTGTTTTGTACTTTGTGCAAATCTTACTAAATAAGGCATGCTTGTGGGCTTAGGTAGCAATGCAAGAGTTATCAAGGAATGCCGAGGAACCACAAGGAAAATTCCAGGCAGTCTGCAATCCACATCCACTTACACACTTCATTGGACTTCAAAGCCCAACAGCTGATAGCTGCAGATCTGTCTGCAACATAAGGCAATATGGTATGTGTAGGGCCCAGCACCTGCTTTCAGCTACTCATGGGTTTACTACACATAAGATCACTTGAATTCAGAAAACCTGAGCCAGTAGTTAAAAAGGGGGTGTTGGATGTGGATTGGTAAGAACCTGACTTCAGGGTGAAGCAAGGGAAGAGGCAAAGAGCCCTTCACATAAAGGGGTTTTGTGAAGATTTTGCATGTCTTTTTATACTGTGAACTTTTCCCATGGGGCAATGTTTTTGCAAGCAAACTTGTCTCCTAACAAGTTATCCAGAAGAATATTTCTGGAACAAAAAAAGCTAACGTGTTTGCGTCTCTTAGCCAGCCCACCAGTGTCTATTGCATAAATTCAACAGGAATTAGTGACACTGAAGAAGGGTGACTCTGTAAAGAGGAAGGGATGAAGAAGGAAGCTGCAGTAAGAGCAGTATCAGAAATCTCAAATAAGTTATGTAGCACAGAGGGAAATTATAAGGCCTAACTGGAATAACATTTTGCCTCCTTCTTCCCCCTCCAAATCAAGTATTTTCAGGAAATATTAAAGTACAACCTTCTTTTGAAAGCAGCTTTGCATTAAAAATCTGTTTGAACTCCAAAAGCTTTTTTTAAACACATTTTAAAAAAACCACTAATAATAATCATCTTCAAAATCCCCCAGTATTTTTTAAAATAAAATGGAATGTTCCTGGGCTAGAGCTGCCAGCTCCTTCAGGAACTCTGGGAAAAGGGCAGCTGCAAGTACGGCGTTCCTCACGTGCGCAGGAAGGCTGGGATGAGCCAGGCCTTTCTTTCCTTTCTGTCCCAAGAAAGGCTGCAGTACAGCTGGGTAAGCTTCAGGAAGATTCCTTCCTTTCCCTGTGTTGCTGCTGGGATGGACATTACCTAAAGACAGCAGGAAAGGGAGAGGAAAGAAAAAAGACTGTATATTAAGCACCCAAAGTATTTATACAATGTCCAAGCCCAGTTTATACAGATTGTGTTCAGACCTGTAATTTGCAGTACCCAGATCATGCAGGGACATACCCCACTACTCCAGCATTTTAAAGTTCTACGTGGCCTGGTTCTGTTGCATTTTTTATTACCTATCTTTCCCCAGGTTATGTATCATTCAGTTCCAGCTCTGATGAGAGAAGTATGTGAGCAGAAGAGGAGTCAAGGGAAAGAGTAATATGGATTTACCTTATGAAACAGCAAATAATATCTACCCATCTAGAGTCTGCATGGTTGTCTTCATTTCAACAATTGAAATCTATCCCTTCCCCAGATCAAACTGTTGTTTTGATTTTACTTCTCTTTCTCTATCCTCTCCCTGTGAATCACCATGTCAATGGGTTCGAGGCTGAGCTACATCACCACATGAGTTTGAAGAAAGTTAGACACTAACAGAAAAAAAAATTTAAAATTGGATTTTTCTGCAGCTATAGGCCCCACTAACTACACTTACTTCCCTGTAAAGCAACTAACCATTAAAAGAGAGCAAGTGAAAGCCACTGTGTGTTCTGCTATATGATCTCCACTGCCAGAGTTCAGAGGATCAGCGCTCAAGTATCAGAATGCATGGAATTGCAGTGACAGCAGCACTTAAATTTCAATCAATTGCTCCTTGTTTCAACCCGAAGCAGAACTGCCCTTTAATTAGATGATAATTAATTTAGTGAAACTAAAAAGGTGACAAAATTTAATGCTGATGGAAATAAATACTCCACAAAGAAAAATTAACCTGTAGAATTCACTGCTACAAGACAGAACTCACTGCTACAAGGTATCACTGAGGCCAGCAGCGGAGACAGATAAAATCCTGTCTAACTTACAAGTGGGATGTTCTCCTGAGATGTGTAAGTAAATCATTAAAAAGAAATAAAAAGGCTGTTATGTTAACTCACATACTGCAGACAAGCCCAACACTGCATTGCTGCCTTCAGAAGGGGTTTCCCTTACAGGGCACACAGTTTATGTTAAAGTAACAGTCTCAAGTGACGCCAGCCTTGCGCTGAAACCTCTCCAAGTACCGGACAGGGGGAGCTGGAGATGAAGGCCTCACTCGATGCTGCACAGCAATCCCTCTGTTCAACAGCTCTGCACTTTTGTTCCTTGCCTGTACCTCACCCAAGGCACTGTGGAATTACTCTACTCTTCCAAACACTTGAAAAAAAAATTCATCTCAATCATTTAACAGACTTCTACTTTTCTTGAGTTTAAAACACCTTTCCAACTCCAGACTTATCAATCATTCATGTTGTTATTCTACAAATTTCTGCCTACTAGAGACAGAGTACAGGAATTTCTATTCAGTGGGAAAATCTGACTGTGGGAGGAAAAACAACTTAAATTATAGATTACAATGAAAAGATAAAGTTTTAAGCTTCCCCTGAAGATTTTTTTTTCAGATTTTTTAATGTCAAAACATTTCACAATTAATATTTTAAGTTTTTTAAATAGTTTAGGCAATATAATCAGAATGCTAGTATACTGTCAAAGCTTTGCTTTTCTTTATATCCTTCCATTTAAAAAGAATCAAAACTGACACATTTCTAAAAATATTTTTGGTTTAGATTCAACTGCTTATTTGGAAAAAACCCCAAAAAACCAGAAAAGCACAGAAAGCTGATCTAGGAACTAGAGATTTGTTTGGTTTGTGGTTTTTTTTTTCCTTTGATCAGGATTGTTCACTTCTCTCTAGGGTCAGGATGCAATCTGAGTCATACAATTGAAAACTGAGCAAATGAGTACTCTGAAGATGGTTACCAACACACTGAAAGAGGGGCAGCTTGCACATGGAACTACATCATGACAGCTCTAGATGTGTAACCAGAGCCCAAGCTGCTGTGGAAGAAACCACACACTACTGCAAGCAAAAAAGAATAAATTGTACCATTTCTGTTCAAACACCTTCAGAGACCAGCCCTGTAAAGAGAGAGAAAATTCTCTATAATGTTTTGGTTTTACATTTGTCTCCGTTACTAACTTTGGCTTCAGGTTTTTCATATGTGAATTCTGTAGGAGGCTGACTATGCTCAGACATGCAGAGAACACTGGGATTTATTCACCACTTCTTTTCAGGGGAAAAATCCCTCAGAGAGCAACCAATGTGTCTGACAGTCAGAGGTGGTGTTCAAGCTAATGCAAAGAAATCCATGAGGAGTTCCCAATTTGTTGTTTGGTTTGGTGGTTTTTTTTTTTTAATTTAGCATTATTGCAGCAGTTCCTACCTTACACTTCTTAATCAATATAATGAACTACTGGTTGATGGGCTACTGAGCCAACTCTCCCCCAGGATTATAGTGATGACTTGCATCACTAGTCCTGTAGGGAACTAAATCTGCAGTTATCCAGACATTTACTTACTCTCCACTTACTTGTCAAGAGAAGCCTTCTTTGCAGGAGTTGCCACTATTCAGAAGAAAGTGTACTAACAGGGTTACTAAGCAGCCTTGTTTCAAATTCCTAAGTAATGACCAGCATGAGTCAACCTGGCAAATTCTGAAGCCCACAGAAGAAAACTGACATAAAACAGGAAGCATAACTAAATGTCATTGGGAATGCATTATGTAAAAGTTCTTATTGCCAGCACTCAAGAAAAAAACAGGACTGTGAATGTTGCCTCCTAATCTCATCTCCCACATGCTAGCTACAATGCCATCTAATTGTTAGGCTTTATATTCTATGGCATCAAAATGCAGAGCCTAAAACGCTACTGACATGTGCAGTACACAGTTTTTTTACAGCAGGCACCTTCCACAGACCAATTCTTCGGGAAGCAGCCTTAGCAAGATCATAATTTTATGGACTAGATGTACTGCAAACCTTGCTATGCTGACGTGTGTACTGCAAACATACTATGCTGACTACAAACTCGGTAGATTATTCTTCAGAGCCTTGAAAAATGAAAACACAATTAAAATGGCACATAAAGAGTCCTGATTTCCACACCTCTGGAAATCCAAGAAAAGCATCAACATCTTCACAGAAGTGTGGGCAGAGTGGGTGATTATTAATGGCTCCCAAAGATGAGTAAGCACACACCTGTAAATGCAGCCTCTCTTGAACCCTCTTGCAGAGTCAGCTCTTCATGACTCACTATATTTGACACATTCCCATCGTGTGGCAAGTTGGCTTTTAAGGGACACCTGCATCCAACACTGCCATCTCAGCAGCAAGCTGAGAGTGAACATGCCCTCAGGGCAGGGCTTCAGCTCTACCCATTGCCTGCCTGTGTCTGGAAGGTTCTTATTTGGCAGCTAAGACTTAATTTTGTTTATTTTTACTAGCTTGCCCCACAGTGGTAAAAATAAGTACAGGTAACTGTAAAGACAGGTGCAGTGTGCACTGTGCTTGAGAGGCAGCAGATGTTACAGAGTCCCCTGCAAAGCTGGCTTGGTGGGATGATACCACCAAGTCTAACTCCCCACTGCTCTTTGACACACACCTTTTGGTTTTTTCTGCTTGTTTTGCTTTGTTTGTCATACAAGAAAGATACTAGCCAGAAAACTTTCAGTGCCTTATCTCCTTCAGTGGTAGCCCAAACCACAATACCAAGCCTTATTCAATTGTTGCAGAAACCAATTCATCCTGGACTTCTGTCCTCTCTAACATTTATCAAAAAAGAACCAATGACTAGCTGAAGGTCAGGCTAAAAATAAAATGAAATCATGCACATATGCCACCTCACTTCATGCTTTGAAAGCGAGTTTGTTTACTGACAGCAAGCCAAGAACTGATTTTGTTACTTCTTTAAACAGATGTTTTATATACCAAATAAGAACTTCTAAACAGCAAAGAATATCCAAATAGACTCATACACTGTGGTCTACTGAGCATCATCACTTTAAAGTCAGAAGGATACAGCTGGCTAATGACATTCCTAGCACACCACACCTTTTAATCATCTGGAGAAAAGGACAGGGGTAACTGGTCCTTTTCTGGACTTAACTGGCTGGTAACACCAGCCCTCCTCTGAGCATGGTTATCATTTACCTTCGGTGAGCAATTCTTCTGCAGCATCCGACATGTCCACACGAAAAAGCAAGTACTGCTGGGCCTCCAGGAGAAGACCTGGGAAGTCTTTTTCAATGGAAGCAAAATGTTCAATCTTATTTTTCACAGATGCCAGCACCTGCCAAAACAACAGTAACAATTACTTCTTTCTCCTTTGCTCCCAGTGCAGCCATGGACTGAATATTCAGGCTTTCTCTACCTGCATTAAAATAGAGTTCTGACAAAAGCTATGGTCATATGGAGTTTCCGGTTCTTTGCACCAATGTAATTAAAACATGGAAATGAAATAAGAAGCTCTCAGACAGACAGGAAAGCTACATGTGAAACTGAAAGGAGCTAATGTAAAGTTTAAGGAGATACTAAAGACACTGCTCCACGAGGCATGGCTAACACCTGTGGTAAATACCTGATAGAGCGAGCGCACGCTAGGCTGAAACACCATGTTGGTGTTGAGCAGAAAGGAGCGAAGAAGTGGCTGTGGATAACTTGCCAGCTGAGTAATAATCCCAATGAGCAGCAAATTTACATGCAAGGAATTCTCCAGCATGTTCTCCAGCTTTGACAACACTACGCTGATGAATGGTCCTGCAAGAAAATAAGAAGGAATCAATGCTTTCGTTTTCACAGAAGAAAAACCCTAAGATCCAGAAAAAAGGCATTTAAAGGGAATTTTGACCATCATAACCAACCAAATTAGCCCTCCCACACACTAATTAAAGATAGCAGGGAGAAAACCCAGACTGTAGCTGAACAGAGAAAGCAGACTTAACAGAGGTGTTGAAAGCTTTTGTGGTTAGCAGCAGATTTGCTACCTAGCCAATCAGTTTACATTAATGGATATTTAACATGCATGACTATTCCACTTGTATGTGCCAATAAGGATTTAGCCTAGGACATTACAGTCTACCACTCTATTCCCCTTGAATAAATTCGAAGGGTATTACTTGTTTTAACGCAAATAGAATCTGTTCTTTTTAGTCTTCCTGTGCCTTATTCCTATATAAGGACTGGGCAAAGTGAATTATCGCTAGCTTTCTTGTTCTATCAAAACACTGGTGTTCTAAAGAAAATATGAAAATGTTATTCTAAACATAAAAATCAAGCTGTGATAGTTCCCTTCACAAGAAAAGGCATCTTCAGTACACCAAACAGTCACACAAAGCAGGGAAGACATTAAAATAGATTTATAAGCATAATTGCTGGTAAACATAGGTGTTATCATATAAATGTCACCACTAAATAATAGCTTTAGTTTGTGTATTCATGCTGAAGGACAGACACTGAAATACAGAAGCATTTACCATGAATTACATAAACCCTTAGTGCTCAAGCTTAAGAAATCTTTGCAAGGCTGAGAATGACTTCACCCAAATACTACTTGTTAGATCACACAGCTGGGGAGATGCCTGAGGCAGCCAGTACAAGGGACCCGCTCACAAGTAAAGTCTTAGAAATGTCCCGTGTCCCACCCACAGTCCCACCACACCATTCCAGTTGCATAAGAGCTAGGAAAACCACGCAGAAGAATCCCTGGATGATTAGCACTGTTATCTTTGAATATCCCACTCTCAAACCTGGCAAAAGATGCATGCCATGGGGATTTCTAGCGTCAAGCAGGTGGCCATAATCCAACACCATTCCAGCTCCCCTCAGCTTGCACACGGCTGCCATCCGAGCTGGCTGGGCACAGGGCAGCCCAGTTCAATGTGCCTGCTGGAAACTGCGGCAGAGGCACTTCTGGGCCAGTGCAACAGGAAAGATCCAATGAGGAGTGCCCCTGTTGGCATTCCACTTAACGGAGCTCCACTAAAGGCTGGAATCTGTCATACTTTACAGCAACTGTGAGGACAAAGCAAGCACTCCTTCCAGACTCATCTCTCAGGGCTAATGCTGGCACAGCTCTGCTCGCACGAGGAAAGGTGGGAGGGCCGGTGTTGACATGGCTTTATGTGGCTGCTGCCTTCCAAGCACCACAACAGCCATCAGAGAGCCCAGGTACCCAGTGCAGCAGCCCCAAACACTTTTGCTGAGATACAGTTTCTTCTGTCCCAACATAACCTATCCTGTTCCTGGTGACATTTTCACAAAGCATATGAGGGGACCTCTACTGTATCAAAAGGGATGGCAGAAGGAGCTGAGATGTGTCACTGTTTCTCTTCTCTAGATAACACTTCAAAGCTGAGAAGGTAAAGCTGAAGCTGGGTACGTGTAGCAACTGCTGCTTGCCACTGCAAGGGAGGTTACCAAATACATAAAAATTTTTTTAAAAAGGGATAGCATGACTTTTATTCCCAAGAATTTATTGAAATGAGAATCAGAGGATGTAAGCAGAGTTTAGAAGCCTTGTAAGAAACAGGGTAACTAGATGAGAAGTCAAAAAATCACTCCTTTCATGGCCATGAAGTCAAGCACTGATATATGGAGAGGGAGGGAGCAAAATACAAATTCCTTTTCCTGAACACCACAAGTGAAAATAGGGATGAGAGTGTTTAATGCTATTACAGTGGATATAAGACACTGAGAGGGCATTTTCTTCCATAGGCCAGAAGGGAGCATCTTTGCATTGCTGGCACTTACTGGCTGCAGGAAACTTCTGTCAGAGAGAGGCCTCATCTCTTAATGACATCCCAAAACAGTAAAAGCAACCTAAAAACTTTATCAAACACATCTATAAACATAATACAGCATCCCAAATTAGATACAGAGTCATAGAATGGTTTGGGTTGGAAGGGACCTCAAAGACCATCTAGTTCCAAGCTCCCTGCCCTGGGCAGGAACACCTTCCATTAGACCAGGTTGCTATCTTTGAAAGGCCGTGCAATTTTAACATTTCTAAGGTGTTGTTGCGAGTACCTCCTTACATGCAATCACTAAGATCTCCATTAAAGCCAGGTAAGGAGTCTAAGAGTAGAACACACTGTAGATGGGTAGCAAATATCTAAGCTTACTGTGTTTAGCTTTTTATCTTCATTTTCCTCAGTTTCGAGGTTTTCGTGGGTTTGGGCGAGGGGTGGGTTTTTGAAAATGAACAAATGGAGAGAGGGACTAGATGAAGAATGAGAGACAGAGATAGCATTTTTGAGCTCCATTTGACAGCAGATCATGGGAAACAGAGATTTGGATACAATTAGCTTCCGGTACAAGGAAATTGCCACCACAGCAAAAATAGCAAATTAGTTGACAAACAGACTGGATTTTTCAATTAAGAAACAGTGACAAGCATTCTGGCCACAGCTGACCAAAAAGGGTTGCTTTTCAATGAACACACGTTTTCCTTCCACAAATGAATGAGAAGCTATCTTACAGAGGTTTTGTGTTGGGTGAGGAAACCTAGTACATGATTATTTTTTATTATTTGCATTACTCCGGTATCTAGGAGACCTAATTAAAGACCAGGAGCCTGCAGTGCAAGAAGCTGCCCAAATACAGATCAAAAGCCCACTCTGACCTCCAGTAGTAATGTCATTCCTGAATAGCTTGGACAGTCAGCAGAGAGCAATCTTAAATTGCTGCCTGGCACTAGACAGAAAAGCATGCCAACAGCGAGGGCAGACCTGACACTGGAGAACAGGATGTCAGGGCAGAGCAGGGAGACAGGCACGTACAGACATGGCACCAGTGCTGACACCTTCTGCTACAATGTGGAATAGCAGAGAGAGGAAAAATGGCACTGTGATGTTGCATCCATCCCACCAGAGATGAAAGTTGCCAGAAAAACAAATTATTTACCTGGGCTCTGTATATTAAAACAGCTACTCTGAACACCTTTCAACTGAAAAATCTTCCTCTGGCGTGACAGAGCTCTCACATACAAACAACATAACCCCTGCTCAATGTTCTAACAATTACCAAGAAAAAAAAAACCCTGAAACACTACCATTTGCTTTCACCACACTGATGATTCTGCTGTATTTTCACATTGGACCTCTCACTCCCCTTGGAATGGCTTCAGCTATTTAGGCTATACCCTCCTTAGTGCCAGGACTCTTCCTCGCTCTATGCTTGTATTGTGTGCCACACAGTGTGATCTTATTTGGCCACCTTTAATCACCATGCCTTCTTATATTTGTCATGTAACTAATTAACAGGACATTCCACCTGTAAATGGAGCACTCTGACTCCTTGGAGAGTGCTTGGGAGAGACATCCTGCTTGGGTCCAAAGGGAGATGATGCACTCTCTGCAGAAGGGGTATCTGCTGAGAAATTCTCAAAGTCCTCCTCTTCTGCTGGAGAGATAAGATCAGGAGCATCCAACTTCTGCTTCTCCAAGCTTGCACTGTTTGGATCCAGTTCCTTAATAATTCTGTCATACTGTGCAATGAAATCCTCACCATCTGTGCTTAGCAGTTTTACACTTAAGTTACAATCTGCCTCCTGAGAAGAAATCCTTAACTCTGAGTCTGGCTGTGGATCAATCTCAGTCATTTTCTGCTTTATTTGTTCTCTCATTACACCTTTAGTTGAGCTTGAATTTCTCTTACGGTGCTCATCCAAGTCCACTTCCAGCTGGGTCTTTGCAAGAGACCCATTGACTATGGTCTGGCTCTGCACCTTGTGTTCTCTGGCTACATTTAAAGCTTTCTCCTTGGAGCTATCATCATCTTGAGTATCCTTCTGGGCACATAACCTGTAAACCATAACATCATCCTGAAAGTCTGACTCCTCTATGTAAGAGCCTTTGATGAGCATAATGGCATTTTTTTTCATTTCTTGAATGTATTTTGGTGGCTCTGCAGGTGGCTGCATTTCTGTGCTTCCCAGATCATCATACGGTTGTGGTGAGCTCACATTAGAACCAGGAGAAATCCCTGTGTCATAGCTATCATCCCATTCTAGCTCCAGCTGCATCTTCTCACTGAATGGAGTTGTTTGAGCAGAGCTACATGTGCTAGGTGTCCTTTGCTGGAGCCGAAACATGGGGTGTTCCACATCTGTACTGTTCTCCTCTGCAAGCGTCTGGATAAAAGTGTCTGGATCAGGATTTTCTCCATCATACAAGGCAGACCAGACCTTACAATCTTTCATGCACTGGATGATGGCTTCTTGAGCTTCCCCCAGGTACTGCAAGTAGCTTATGTCCACAGCCCTTCCATATTCCACAATGCAAGCAGATTCAGAAGAGCATCCGCCAGGATCTAGAAGTAAAGAAGATGCCTTGTAGCAATAGTAGTACATCAAATTTTCCCCAGCAAGGCATCCACTAAGACATTGCAGGGAGAGTCTTTAACCCTAACCATCCAATAAGGCAGGAAGACCAAAGCACAACAATTGAGATTTGCTCATGAACACACGCCTTTTTCCTATCACAAAGACAGAGCTGTAACTCAAGATTTCTATGAGAGCAGCCTGCATTCAAACCTTAATGCAGCAACCACTTTGAAGGAGCCAGAGTTGCTGCCATGTATCAGTACACTATTCTCATGAATGCATATTCAAGCTGGATAGCTGTTAAAATAAGGAGCTTTTGATAGATCTGGACATATGGAAGGAGTTAAACTTTCTAGTGCAGGCTTGCCCAGTTTATTTTTGCCCACCCCTTGTTGTTCCTTCCCCTTCTATTCTTTCCCAATTCCTCCCATAAGGTGCCACCAGATCAAACTCAGTTAATGATTTGGTCTTCCCCTGAGCACAATTACCTTTAGTTTGTGCTGGTTTTGTCCAGAGAATATAGTCTTTTCCTTGGCTTTCAAGTGTCAAAGTGATTCCAGTGGAGCAGCAGAGAGGTGTCAGGGCCAGCAGTTTTGCAGCAGATACAGAGTAACAGTCTCTCTCTTTCACAGCGCTCCGCTGGCTCAGCATCATGTGGTTGCATGGGATCAGATACCTGAAACAGCAGTGCCCAGCATCACTTATTCTTTCATGTTAGAGAAAGCAACAACACAGAGTTCCCTTCCCACCTTCCTGCCTTCTCAAATAAAAAGAAACAGCAATAATATTTACAGTGATCCATCTCCTAAACCTCTCAAGAGCACGAAACCATGACTCTTTATATTGTGATGCTTGGTTTGATGAGGAGCTGTCAAGATGAGTAGAGATAGGAGACAGTTGAATCAGAACAGGGAATCCTTTGCAGGTCAGAGCAAACCTGCTGTAAGAAAGTATGGAGGAAGTGTAGGACATGCAGATGTCAAATGCCAGCAGAATGGTTTGGTCTGGCTATGAAAGCATTCTGTCTCAGAATCCTCAATTTATTTGTTTTCCTGGGAAATCCAGAGAGAGGCAGCTTGCCAGGCAAGCAGCCAGAAAAAAAAGGAGGGAAGGGTCATCCAAGCATTTTACTGCAGTAGATCGAGACTGAGCTCTTAGGCAGAGGAGGGAAGAAGCTAGAGGAAGCTAAGGAACACAGAAAGCACAGTCTTATGTTGAACTTCTTTAAAGTTGAACTTCTTCTTATGTTGAACTTCTTCTTTTTGTTTTACTTTTTAAAAGCACTTTAAGACCCTCAGTGTTAACTGCGCCAATTATCTTCCATTTAAAATGCAAATAAATTCTAAAGGATTCCCTAAATAAACAGAAAGATCAACCACAGCACTCTAATGCTAGAGTGGTGATGTACTTGTGTTCACAGAGGTCGTAGCAGTATTTCCAGGTGCTACTGCCAGATTTATAGGGAATTTCACCCTAATGCCTGTGTGTGGAGGGACAGACAGTATCTGGAATATTCATGTGATTTGCAATGCTAAAAGCCCAAATCAGTTACAGCAATATTTCCAAATAAATAACCAGTTCTCATCTAATAAACATGCGCAAATTTTAAGTATTTTGAAGCAATGTATAGAATCACAAATTAAAAACAAAAATTATCACTGCATTTAGTACATCACTTAATCTACCTACAATAGCACAGGAACATGAAGTATTCTCATTAAGTGAGAAATCAAAGAGGTGGAAAACAACAAGAAGGGTGGAAGCTGCAAATAGTATATAGGTCTGTATCACAGTGCATAATACACTAGAGAAAACATGCAGGAAGGAAGAATTATGCATTTAGAGGCAGGGAATGAGGACTTTGGAGGTGATAAATATATTCTTAGCTTCTCTCACTTTTATAGAAATAAATCACAAGAAAAATCTCTTGCTCTGGAGATCTCAGGATGTAAATCAAACTTCGTCAGGTCTGGTAGACTTTTGTCGGGACCATAAATATTCTTATCTCCGTAGTTACTTGGATTTCTGCTCTCTTGGAGAACTCCCACCCAGCTCTGCATCCACAGAGAGAGACCATATGTCCCAGAGTTAGGAAGAAGAATAGGAAAAAGAGGTTGGGCTTTACCTTAAAACTAGCTGTAACATCACATCTTCACAATGCAAGCCAATGAGCGTTCTGAACAATGCCAAGGAGACCACACAGAGCTGGAAAATGATAAACATTGTCAGCTTTTGATCTGGAAATTCTATCTGTCCAATCTTCCCTGCATACTACATTACAAAATGGCTCTGCCAGAACATCGTGATTTATAAGACACTCTTAGAATGATACTTCATTTAGTCAGCACCCCATAAGATTACTCATCTCAAGTTTTCTTCTTTTCAAGTTGTCTAGGGCTATACATGTAATATCTTACATTTTAAAAAACTACAATCCTAAACAGAATTTTCCTTTGAATAAGCTATTAAAAAAGCAGTCTTAAAAATTATTCAAATTTATTAATTTAAGTTGACTTAGCATGAACTGAACCCTGTAATTTCCAATATAGTGTTTTAGTTTTCACCTCTGACACAGAATTTGAACCAACTAGTCTTTTCTGAAAGAAAAGTTATAAATCAGTTCAGTTATACCTTATAAGGTATAACAAATTATTAGCGTTCTGCACATTAAGAAGCTCAATGGTTGAAGACCTTCACAACAAGCCTTTGGAAGAAGTCAGATTCTTGCATGAAAGGTGAGTTTTAACTGGGGAGGGACATAGAGGAAAGGAGATTTCCTGTTTTTCTCCTATGAAATTTACAGGGAGTCAAGTATAACTTTTCTTCATGACATGAAACTTCAAAAACACCTGTGCTGCCTCAAATTATGCTGTATTTAAGAAATTTAAGTTTACAGGGAAATAGTAATCATTAGCAACCATTTGCAAATCTGGAATCTTCTGAATAACTAAATCCAAGTCTATTTTTGTTCTGTGTGAAAAGATAAGATGTGAAATACACTCAAGAAACAAAAAGAATAGTGTTTCTACAAGTCTTTTCAGGCACCTGTCTCTAAATAAGTTTAACTCTGTGAATTATTAATCAGTATTTTCATCAATAGTAATGTACACAGCTTTTGTGCTATGTTTGCACTGCAGAAAATTCCTCTAGCATCACAGAATCACTTTGGCTGAGATCGTGAGTTGCTCAGGGCTGCAGAATTCTTTACAATTCCCATCTCGTTTGCCTATGGAACAGTAATTAATGATTAGGAGAGACAACAGCATTTGCATTTTTGTTGACAGAACTGCTTCAATTTTCAGAGTTAATCCATCTTAGAGATGCACTACAGCAGGATATATATCGCTATTTGCATGCACTTACATTCCAAAACAATTTTCAGATGAAGCTACTGTCCCTAATACACAAATTTAATGCACATGCTGGTGTTCTGGCTTGTCTAAAACATTACTGCACATTCTAAGCCTTCACTTGTACTAAAACAGTATTCTCGATTTCATCCATGAGCTCTGCATCACCCAAGAGTCAGCCAAGGGTGCCAGTCAAATAAGGCTCACTGAAGTAGTCCAGTGCAACAAGTAGTCATTTTCTCATCCAGAAGATCCAACTGCTGGCAAAGGTAACTGTCTGGCAGGCAGCTCTCCAGCCACTGTGCTGCACTGTGCCTAGGCTGAGAAGGGGGTCAGCACAAACCTGAGATAAACCCTACTGCACAAAGGAAGGCAAAGAGCAGGAGGCAGCACCCTCATCACTTGAGCAAGAAAGCGTGTTCTTCTAATCAAATAAAGCAAGCAACATCATAGCTAAGTAAACTTGGTACAGAAATGTAAATGTAAAATGGTACAGAAATACACACTATAGAGTCCTGAGAAACACATCAATGACACCACAATGAACAACTGGGATCCATTTGGAGACTTCCTTAGAGGGCTCCCATTGTTTCCCCAGATGGACTATTTGAAAATGCTTGTTGCTTGGCAAAACTCCAAAGACCAAAATGCTCCTCACCACAAGTATATTTATAAGTCCCAGGAAGAATTATCTATGATAGCACTAATCCAGCACTGGTCAGAATAAAAAGGCTTCCAAATTTACCTTTTATCTTCCAACAGGATTCAGACTTCCAGAAGCTCTCATTACCTCTATCCCATTGCCTACATATGTGAAACCACCTCATAGGTTTATTAGCTTTGTATAGTGGTTGCTAAATGTCAAAACACACACACACACAAAATTGAGAGGGTGGAGAAATCATGCCATTGAGTGGAGGGGAGAAAGTTCCTAGCTAAACAAGTACCCAACTGTAATACGTGAAATCTCCCACTTAAATATTGAACCTACATCCATACTGAGCACCTGAACTTCCCTTCTGCTTGTCTTACCTGGAACGGTGTGTTGATTCTGCTGGTAAGTGTATCCAGGATATGAACATTCTCGTGTCGGTGCAGCAAAATAAAGCGGAGGAAAATCTTGAGGAGAGCTGGCTCTGAAACACTGCGCAAGAAGAGATCCAGGTATGCAGTCGTAGTCATCACTTCCTCCACAGTCACCTGTGAGCAAAAGTAATGTAAGTACTGCACACACAAACAGTGCACACACAAAATATCCATCCATCCATCCATCCATCCATCCATCCATCCATCCATCCATCCATCCATCCATCCATCCATCCATCCATCCATCCATCCATCCATCCCTCCATCCTCTGCAAGGGTACATCCGACAAAGCTCTCCATCCATAACACTGCCACAAAGACACTGAGTCTTCACTCTTAAACTTGCCTCGCAAGCATTTTGAACACATTTCCTACCTGTCTTGCATCCCCATGGAAAAACATCCTCCCTCAAACTGACACCCCAGATCTCACACATAGTGAAAATCAAAGGACCAAATCATGCTAGAAGATCCCCAACACCTTTTTGTCCATGTCATCCCCTTTGCATCACACTTCTGTTGTTCCTCACAGAAGCATTTTCAGATGTTGTGAATGCCTGCATCTACCACTTAATTTAAAATAAATGTCAGAGCAGAATCAAAGCACAGTACAAAGTCATAGTCGTGCAGCTTTAAAGAGAAAATTCCCATACATATCTGGAATTTTGTCACAATTTTCCTTCTTTTTATTTTGCCACAGCACAATTTCTCATTTTACTCAATTTTTAAAAGGAGTATATATACAAATATAGTCACACAAAGCCCAACCCAAAATCTTCACTACTGACTACTAGTAGATCAAAATAGAATTCATGATCCATGTGACATTTGCATACCATAACCCACGCTGCTCTGCTTATTGCAATCCCTTGGAGATTATCTTTTCACAGAACACACTGGCAAAGCACAGAAAATTCCAAAGCCCACCTCTGCACCATGTACTGCTCTTGCAAAGTCAGCATTTTTAAAATAGTTACCCAGGAATCTAATAAGCTTAAGTGCACAAAGATAAACCCTTAAATACAAGAACCTGTCTATATGAAAAGAAGTATTAAACATCTTTTGTTTACCAAACTTAGCTGGATAAATGAAAAGACTGATTTTATTAAAAAAAATCAAAGCTGTCACTTAAGACCTAAGAGGATTTAGAAAATACTCAGAAGGGCAACGTTTACGTAACATGCTGTAAATATTAAAATCCCTGTTCCATTATGCTGCATGTTAGCCATGTACACAGTAATGTCATGATGCAAACATTCTCTTTAAAGCATTTAAGATCACAAGCTGCTTCTGGGTGGTTACACAGAACATAGGAATGGGGTACGCAGCCTGCAGACGTATGGAGAGAGAAGCTCTAAAGCTAAGGTCATTGAATCACTCTCAGGCTTTATTTTAATACTCAGCTACACCATCATTAATACAGTGGGATACTAGCTCATTTTGGCATTAGAAACAAAGCACCAATGAAGTAGCAACAATCAAATTTTTCATCAGGAAATAGAAGCAGCCCAGCTCCAATCAGAAACTTTTTTTTCTTGGAATAGGTTTGGGGAGTTGTTGTGTAAAAAGGCATAGCCTTCTGGTGAAAGTTAGTGTCTGTTATCCTAAGAACTGTCTTTTCTTGCCTTTTTTTTTTCTTTTTTTTTATAGCAGCGAGTGGTAGAAAACAAAGGCCAAGAAATCCATCATGTGACATCATTATGACACCATACAGTTCATGGACAAGTTCAAACTCTCTGCCAAGGAAAGGCCAGACAGAAGTAATGCATCATTACGTCTCCACATCACTTCTTCATCCTTTACGAGGAAAAGGAAGCACGTTCTTGGCTGCCAGTTTCACCAGTGTTTGCTGACAGAATGTATATATATCAAATACTGCAGCTGTACACGAAAGCAAGAAAAGCCAGCAGATTCACAAGGACAGTGACCTTTTTCTAAAACCCATACTCTTTGGACAACTCATCCTACAGTTTCTATCAGTGAGAGAAATCCATGCTTTTCAAAGTGCATATCATGAATGAAACAAAGAGCAGCAGCAGAAGAAAGCCAGCTAGAGAGCAGCTTAGAAAAGAAATGTTCCATTCTGAGAGCATGTTCAGTGCTCCTAACAGCTTGGGCACTAGACAAAAAATGAAATCATGTTTAATAGCCAACACTTCACTGATACCACTAAGCAGAGCTAGAAGAACCAACCAATGATTAATGAAGCCCTAAAAGTTCACAAAGGAGTTACTTGTAATCTTGTTAAAACCTAATTTTTTTAAATGAGGGGGTTTTATGAAGGGTACCGCATTACACTGAATTTTTATTTCTTCTTGGGAAAAAGGTTGATGAATCCGATTAATCGTTTTCCAAAAAAGAGAAAAGCTGACTAAGTTTTGTCAATATTAAATGGATTTGTCAGAATCTTTCTTGTTGGAATCCAGGGCACAGGGAGTGTTTCCCTGCTTGTATCAGGGAGCTCTGACCCCCAGTCAGACACTGTTTTTAACCTTTGTCCCAGGGAAAAAATTGCTAAGGCTTGGATGNAAAAAGCCTCCCAACACTTTCTCAATTCTCAGTGAAAACAAACTGCCTTATCCACAACACTCCTTCAAATTTTCTCAATAAATGAAGCTAGGGTTTATTTTGCAGGGCCACTGTGCAACAGTCAAAGCAGGCACGTTAAAGTTGCATGAGCAATTTTTATGCTATCTGTTCTAGAAGCTCTAGTGTTCTCTCAGTGTGCCTTTGTGTGCAACTTGTCCCTACAAACCAGCCAGGGAGACCAACCTTCTGCTTCCTTGACAGGGCAAATCAAACAAAAATATTGCTGTTGGGCACTTAAATGCAAGCCAGGTATGCAGCTTAGGAAAAAGATCGATTAACCTGGCAAGCAGATGTCTGTGCTTTTACAATTTCTGTATCTTCTTTTGCCACCTTGCATTCTGTGTTTGCTTCTCCCTTTTAGCGTATCTGATGGTGAGTGTAACTTCTGAAGATTCAAGGCATCTAGAGAAGTATTCAAGAAAGCCAATTTTAACTCCACAAGGCTAATTTTCCTTTTACTCTATAGGATACATTAGTCTGCTCAGACTGAGCCTCTGGAGAGCTGACTCTTTTTGCAATTAACTAGAGAAGGACACTGGAGAAATCAGTTAGACGAGGCTAAACCCAGCCCTGGCAAAAATCCTTTTAACTCTGCACACCTTCTCTACAGACTGCATCATACATAAAACATGGAGTGTTGAAAGTGAGACTGGTTCAATTTGTGCAGTTATTATTGAAGATCTCTGTTTTCTACGATACCAAAGCCAGGCTATTAAGCTTCATTCAGTCTACCTGCTGGCCGTCTCTTCTTAAACAATGTCTCGTGAGACAGATTTGGGGGAAGAGGGAAATCATTTCTAATAAATTCAAATCAGTACTCAGATAAACAACAAAAGAAAAACCTTCCCAGAGAACTAAACAGGTGCTACCCATGTCAAGTGTGTCCACTACAGTCAAATCCTGAGGCAGTTCTACAAAAACTGTTATTGTAAACATTGATTACAGTATCATTTCCCCAAGTAAGCTTTCAGCTACTAGCCCTCGGAACTGAACATCTTTGAAAAGATGATAAATAGCAAGCCAAAACTTACAAAAATCTGATATTTAATTTGAAAATTCTTCACCTTTGATAATTCAAATGTCAAGAAAAATACCATAACGAAGGAGACTAATAAAATCAAGACACGATAGTTTTCTAGAAAAAACCTTTGTTAAGTAATTAAATTTCCAGTTTGTTTTTGAAAAAAAATTTGATTAAACTTCAAGCTATGTTCTGATAATGACTTTTTGATAAAGGTATTTCAGGCATAATAAAATCCACCACTTCCTCAACAGCAAAAATAGAAACCCACCAGCAGTGCCCCTTGCATTAGATCCTTTCTGCTAATGGCAGAGACCAGGGATACCTCTGCTCTTAAAACAAAACTATAGGATTAAAAATTAAAAAAAAAAAAAAAAACAACAACAAAAAAATCATTTCCATTGCATTAATCAGACCACTACTCTACCATTTTTATTTTGATTACCCACAAACATGACAATTAAAAGTTGCTGGATTTTTTTTCAATATACATATAAAGTATGCATGAAGTATGTATGTCTAGCTAAAAATAGCATTTAAAAAGCCTCATCCACATGTTCTTCTATACAAAAGCAGCTGTTACGGATCTTTCTTTGAGATGTAAACTGCAACAAAAAGGACTAGTGTCTTCATGAGTGTCTTCATGGCCAGACAGATACCTGACTGGAGATTATTGAAAAGTCAAGGCCACTTTTAGCCGTGTAATACTCTTCTATAATTATGTAATAATTTTCAGGAAATCTTTTCTCGCCTCCTCTGATGACTGATTAAATGGTGAGGCAGAACACTGTGAAGAGATCCAGCTTTTACAAGTTACTCTGCCAAGTAATAGCAAAGAGCTAGAAATTACTGTCACTGCAAGTTCAGTTTAATATATTACACTCACAGTGTTAAACCAATCACATGCATTCTTTACTACTGGCCGTTTTCCCTTGGGAATCACACAATATATTTTCTAATTTACAGCTTCATGCCCACTTACAGGAATATGCCTACATGATTCCTCCTTTCCATCACACATCCCTTTTCACAAGGGCTTCATATTGCCCATGAAGAGACCACAACTGTTCGTATTTGAACTTATCCTCTAGATCCACCCACAAGCAGTTTTAACCTGAAGATGTTCACCTCACTGATAAAAAAAATGCAATGATTTCCAGTCTCTTCTATTAATTTTCAACTTCTTGCCCCCTGCTTATACAGGCAGAAGGGTTCATGCTGCACAAGGATTTAGACCAGGAAACTGATTCAGATTAAAACTATCCAGAAGTAAAGGTAAGTTTTAACCTCAATCAGTTTCAAGTATGAACAGCTGTCCTGGCGAAAGAGAGGGACAAGCAGTGTCACGGACAGAGGATGTTTGCCCACTGAGGGAACCAGAAAACCCAAACTGTTTCAGCTTCCTTCAGCTTATGCTTATAAACTGCTTCAGTTTATACCAGGTTAAAATTCAACTGAACTGCATGGCTGAAGCAAGAAGTGAGAGGCATCTTTACATATATCCACACCATAGCTGGTAAAATTAAGTTTTGTAGCTATTAACGGGCTTCTGCAAAGCACAAGGCTATTCAAATTTTTCCAGTGACACTTGGTTTACACGTTTTTACAGCAGCTATCCAAACGCTTTTCAGTAAGGTGAAGGATGGTATTATTCCTAAATGGGAACTGACAGTCTTGTAGGATATTTATAAAGATGCTCCTTCTAATCTGTAGAGTATAATTTACAGGTCATTTCCCCCTAGCTGAGCTGTGTAATCATCAAGCAAGTATTATTGAATTATCACAGTAGCACACCATGTCAGAGGCTTTTTTTTGGATGGGTTAGTGTGCAGTAGACTTGAGGTCCATTTGACAGAGCTTATTTGACAGGACCGTGCCAGAACCTCTGCACAGCAATTCTGTTCACTTGGCCAACAGCAATGTTTTACACTAAAAGGCTGGTACAATTTTCCATTATTCAGACTAAACCAAGCCTATTCAGATTAAAACAAGCTTCCAAGTATAAAAATAATTAAATCATAGTTAGCAATTAAATGCCATGTAATAGAGGAGTAAATGCTGACATTAAAAATTTGCTTTTATCATATAATTTGTCAGATTTCAGTGCTTTCTTCAATAAATTGAAGTAAATTACATAAACATTCAAGATGGTCTGAATAGCTGCCTGTGTTAACCAAATTCTCTGAATGCCAAACTAAAAAGAAATCACATGTGTTTACAGTGAAAGGATGTATATAACCAATCTGAATTGTATTAAAGGAAACAAAACATTTATAAATACCAAATAGCCACAAAGTGTGGCTCCTAATTATCTAGCACCTGATTTTGACTGCAAAATATATACATATTCAAGATCTTCTTAAAGGATTTCATTTATATTTCTACAGAAGAAATATAAGTGTTAGTAGACTGTTTATTTATCTTATTCTAAAAGAATAACACAAATAAACACAGCCTACTAACAACTATATAGAGACCAAAATAAGGTGATACAGCCTCTAACAGAACCAGAAAAATTACTTCAATAGGGTTATTCTGGATTCACTCTGGGATTTCAATGAGGTTTCAACTGAGGAAAAAATTACTCTTATTCAATTACTTAGACCCTTGTATAATCTGGCTCCAGAAGATCTTGTATTTTATTGATAGAGCTCAATGTTAGTTTTGAAAGTTCAGCAGGAAATAGCCAGTGAAGTATGTCACAGAATCCAATGGTATGGCTATGTACCATTCTCTGAACAGAACTATACCTTCTCATGAGTATTTTTTTTTCATATGTAGCAAAATATAGGGAAGAACATACAGAGGTGCATAATTTCACATTGTAACTGACATGTCATCAAAAGTTACCAGTCTTAATTTAAGAACAGTTTCTGTAAAATACTCTTAATTTTTCTAAATCCCAGACATTTACGCCAGAAAGAATAAAAGACGGTCTGGGCAAAAAATTAAATAATGGAAAAAACTACCAAAATAATATTTTCTTTAGCTCTGTATCTTTACAGACAAACCATTTTATCCCTCTGTTTTCAAATGAATTTGTGCCCTTGCACAAAGACATGCCTTCCCCCTTGCTCCACAAACAGTTTCATTGAATCCCTTTTTTGATGCCTCAAGCAACTCCCGTGTCAGACGTAAGGGAGATAACCCTTCTGTAAAAAGTACAATAACATCCAGATAGCCAAAGGTCAAGGCAGGGCTCTCCAGCACAGCCAGTTAATGCACATCCCCAGCTACATAATACAAGTCTGGGCACTGACTTCCCATTCAGCAATGTGCAGCTTTGGAGATAGGAACACACTTGTGGATCGCTCCTTACACCTGTAGGTGGGATAACCCACGCAAAGTGACAAGACTAGGACAGACAAGGTATAAATTAGGCTACAAGAACATGCTATAATTAGGATACTTATCTTTGAGAAATGAAGTTAGGGAGTCATAATCTTGAGAATGTTTGGGTTATTAAAGCACATCACAGTTAATCTGCTACAAAAATAACCTTCACAGAGCTCACTGTGAAAAACAGGTTATTTCAAGCTAGCTAGCTTGCCTGATCAATTTGAAATTTCCTTAACTGGAAAAAACCTGAACTAGGGAACTCTTCTTTTCAACTAGCTTCCCAAGATAAAACCAGAAAAATCACATCAGGAAAAATATATTGGTCTCCCCACCCCCTGACCTTTTCATAGAAACACATCTCCATCCTCAACAGTCTTGTACTGTTTCATTCACACAGTGAACTGTGTACATAGTAAGTATTTATAGGGAGACAATCTGCAAAAATTTTAAAAAGGCAGAGCTTACTACATGGTTCCATAAATGTCACAGACATTTCACGACCACACATAAGCATATCTTAAAGTTTTGAACCACATTGAAACTTTAAACAATTTTTAATTAAATTCTACTTACTGAAATTTTTATGCTACTTTTACCAAAAGTCTTGTTTGATAGTCAGATGTTTTAAGTTGGGAGAAGAGAAGGAAAGGAGGTAAGAGGTCTGTGTGGATGAATTAAGAGCTCCTAAAATGTCTGAAACATGAGGAGACAGAGGCATGGAAAGGTGACCCAAGAGGAATATGGAAAAAGTGCCTGAGTATGCAGAGAAAGGATGAGCAAAGCCAAAGCCCAGGTGGAGCTGAAGAAGAGCTTCAACAGCAAAAGAAAGATCATGAAAAATGCATGCTCACTGCCGAATGGGGATGGGAACCTGGTGACAAAATACATTAAAGACATCACAGTACTCAATCACAGAATCACAGAATAACTAGGGTTGGAAGGAACCTCTGGAGTACCTAGTCCAATCCCATTCTTGACTGGAACTGTCTTTGCAAAAACAATTAATGCTAGTCTGTGTCTTGCTGCAGAGCAATTTTTTTCCTCAGAACATACTTCTTGTAGAAAAATTAGAATATAGTACGGAAAGACCAGGTTTGTACTAGTCTGCTTGCCCAAGCTATTCAAAAGTAGAGCCAGAAGCTCATCTCCCTTCCAAGTTTTACATTAAGATTGAACCATGAGTGCCAGATTGGATATGGGATGTTAAGACTAGTATGCCACATGAGGTCTACACAGACTGACTTCCTATCACCAAGAATTATCAGAAGGAGCTGTTCCACACCAGTTCAATTCTAGAAATAAGATTTATAGAAACACCTTAGGAAGATGTACCAGTAATTATTATCATCTTTTCTTACCACCCTTTAACCTTGCACTGATCTGTCTTCCTAATCAGGTATTTATACCATGCTCCATTACACACTGCATTTGAACTCAAGTCAGAATGAATCAGAACAATCCAAACTGAATGACTGAATTAAAACTAAAATCTTCAGCCACAAGTAGACTTTATGACACCAAACCAACTTCAGTGAGTTCAAAAGAAAAAAATCAAGACACATTTAGTATTGTGCTAAATGAAAGAATTTAGGTTTTAAGAACTGTCATCTGGCCTCTCATTTTGGCGCTTTCCAATTTTTTATTAACCTCAAGGTTAATTACAACATTAAGTCCCCAAATGGGAGATACAGTTTTCAAAGTCCACTCTTCCCCTTAGCATTAATGTTTTCAACTGCAACTAGAAATAATTTTAATGTATGAAAGAGCTGTTGCAGGATAATTATCATAGTGCATAGACATATGTCCCAAAAGCAAGAAGGCAAGATATTTTCTCTCATTAATGTGGAGCACAGGACAGAAAGACTGAAGAGGTCAAATGTGCCTTTACTTACTTAATTCCTTTTGCTACAGAGTTTTGGTCTCACAGATGCGAGAGCCTTGTATCTGATCCACTAGATGGTGCAATCCATCTTCTCCATTAAAATCATTTGAAGTTTATACAGAAGAAGTTAATTTTTAACAAGGAAGAAGTCAGTTTTAATGCTAATCAAGGAAAGGTTTATTATTGGAAGAACAAGGCACCAAACAGAATATCAGGGTTCGAGAAAGAGCTAGGCTTTGAAAGTCACCTGTATTAGCAGACAACATCCCCATTTTCAAGAGAAATGTTTCACCCACTTTCAGAGTATATAAACAAAATTTTCATCAAAGGAAAAAAGGAATCACAACAGCCAACTTTAAATTATTTAACATCAACAGGGAAGTAATCAACCCAATAGGAGGTCAGGAGATTTACTGACTGATAAGAATGGCTTTCCAAGGTATGGCAGTATTCAAAACAATCTAAGATTAGTCTCGAATACTTCAGAGATAAAATAGTACTCACTAAGACTAGAATCCATTCTGATGTCTCCCTCATTATCCATAACCTTGACCTAAAACTGGTAAGGCTTTTCACTTCTAATTCTCAGTCCTGGTAAGGGATTAAGTCCAGATACAGAAATAGAAAAAATTGCTGCCAGGTAAGGAGGTGAACTACCTCAGGACAGACTAAAGCCTTGATCTGGATCACGGCCAAATTTTACTTCAACCCTCACCCAATTCCCAGGTGTTTGAGGTCTGCCAAATCACTGAAAAAGACTCTGCATTGCTTATGACTTTCTTGGTGACTATTTGCCATGAAGAATTGTGTGTGCTACCAAAACAAGCTGTGAGCAAGAAAGCAGGGTATGGTGTTTCACTGTCCTCCAGAAAATGGAACAGCTGCAATGCTTTGTGCTTGGTAGGCTTTGTGAGAATTAGGAGACCTTACAAAAGTAATTTTTTAGTTTGCTTCTGGAAGTTTTTTGTGTTCAACAGCTCAGCTGTTCCTACATTATCTCCTCAAAAGAGGTGTTCTTTTACAGGGCAATGAAGACTGTTAATTCATAAAATCACAGAACCATATCATGACCTGGGTTGGAAGGGACCTTAAAGATCATATAGTTCCAACTCCCCTGCCAATGCCAGGGACACATTCCACTACACCCATCTACATCCCCTACAAGTCCCATCCAACCTAGTCTTGAACACTCAGGGATAGGGAATTGACATATTCTGCAACAGCTGGAAATGTAGCTTTTTGCAGCCTAACCAAAAAAAAGTAAATACATAATTCATTAACATTGGTGACATATTTTGCAAAGGATAAATCCTAAAATTCAAAGAAAAAATGGATTTTTTTTCTTCAAAGTAACATAAATTGCACTCTAATACATTAGAAAACTGATACCAAACTCTACTTTAGGAAAATAACTCTACCCAATATGATAAGGAACTACAAAACAATAACAACTTTGCTAAGACTAGCATAATATTTCTTGACTAAACATTTTCCTTGTGGGCATCTTCATCGAGAAAAATATTCCTCTAGAAAAAAAATGCTCATGGAAACATGTCTGCCATGATGAAATGTCTAAAATGTCACTGCTTTTTTGATGGTATGTGAGTCTAGAACAACACAAACATTTTGGTTCTTCATTACTCTTAAGAATTTTAAACATTTTCAGAAATACCTATATGTTGCTTAAGAAAGATGGAAAGTTAGTCTAGAAACGTATTGAACTGCGTGGAAGTCACTAGTGATAATACATCTGCTGGTATCTTTACACAGAGATCGTCCATAATACTTTTTCCTGTTATTCTTTTGTGCCATGCTTGCAGACGTCACTGACCTTATGGAGCGCAGGAGCCATTACCGGCACCAAAAATCCATTGTAAATGTAATTCACAAGCTGGCTGCGTATCAAGGGATGTGCCACCTAAGATGGTGGGGGAAAGACACAGAACAGCTCCAGTGAGATTTAAAAGTCAGGGCACAGAATGCTATTATTCACTACCAAAACCCTTTCCCATTTAATAAGACATTTGTTTGTCCTTCTCACCAGCATTTGATATGATTCTGGTTCTTAGTAACTGTTTCTTCTACAAAGAAATACACACACATCTTTAATTACAGTAAGTCTGCCAAATTTAGAGACATGGCTTTTCAATCTCCTGCATGCTGACAAAGATGAATGGATGGACAGAGAAGTGTATATAGCCATGTATCAAAGCAAGATCTGAAATTCTAAATTCAGCTCCTGCAACCTTATTGGGGTCACTTGAAGGTGGATATGCCATTGTTAACTTGTCCTTCTACAATAAAGAAAAGCAGAACAGCTGCTCTCCTATAGTTCAAGAGTAGGTAAATCAAAGCACTCTCTAGCTATGGGGTAAGAATACACTGTTCACAAGCCCTTCCTGTAAAACAAACAGAAATTACAACAAAACCTGCATAATTCCTTCAATGGGACGGTTAAGAGCTTTAAAACAAACAAACAAACAAACAAAAACCCCCAAAATATTATGAGAAGCCAAAAATTTACTTTTATAATTAAACATTCCTTTTGTCTTTGCAATGAAAACACATCAGTTCATGCATATAAAAGCAAAATAAAATTCCATTCAGAAGCTTTCGAAGCCAATATATTATGTTTGAAGTTCACAGAGACTGGAGTGTCACAGCCTGTATGTGGCCTCCAATAGATTCTCCAACCTGCAATTCCTACCAGACTTCCTTTAACTTGTAACTCTTAATTTGGTAAGAGGAAGAAAAAGAGTGGCCCTTCCTATGCTGTGGTCCAGGAAAAAAGTAGTAAATGGCAAGAGGTCTTGGCTACCCTGCTCCTTTTTAATCTCTGGCCAAAGTTTTTGGGTGAACACAGACCATTCCATGCGCAAAGCAAAAATTCCTACAGTAATTGAGCTTTCAAGTCAAGCTGAAGACTATACAGACACAATCAAGCAGCAGTCAGAAACTGCTCTTTCTGCACGTCAGCTGATATCCTTAACCATTTTGCATCTATTTGAACAGTGTTTTTTTTAAATAATACATTCTTTAATTTTTTTGCAGTGCCCTTTATATAATTTTTTACAATAAAGGTATCAATTATGATCTCCTGCAAATGTAGATCTGTAGAATAACTCTGGTTAGACACCAAAATTAATATTGTCTCCTCTTCATGTTTAAACATGCATGCTAAAAATCTTGTATAGTGTATTTGAACAATGACAGCTACTATTATTTTTGCTTGTTCAAGGCTTTAATAGTCAATCAGTTCCTTTACTGTACTTTGCACGCATTGCACTGAAACATATCTTTTATTTAACAGTAAATGTGACTAAATTTTCAATCCTATCCAGCACATTTCTTCAAATAACACAAATCCAGTTTCTGTAGAATTTATATCCTGTTTTAATGAAATACTGGATTTGGGTTCTGCCAAGTATTCAAGCCTTAAAAACAATATATAAAGACAAGAATTTCATTTTACATTTAAATCGGAAAAAGATACCAAGAGAGCAAAGCACTGAAAAAGAACACTGAATAGATTCAAGAACAGAATAGATTCAAAACAAGCCAATCTAAAATTAATTTATACTTCTAGGAGGAGACCTAAATAATTCTGCTTGGAAGGCTTTCTTTATGTTGTACTCACCAACAGGCAAAACAGATTATTTTCACTAGTTTCTTTTGTAAGCTGTTACGAGAGCTTAAACAAATACAGATATAAACCCTATATTTTCCCACATGTAAAGGCATTCAATTTCCTTCTAGGATCAACAGTGGTATTAAAATGCAAAAAGTATTTGTTTTTTTCTTTTAACAGAAAATGCTCCCAATTACATGATGTAATGTTAAGCTTTCATTTGAAGCATTTGGCACCTGAAAACCACAAATATATTAGTTCATCCTTATAACCAGGACAGACAGCACAAGACATTCACTTTACATGCAGGTTGTTTTAGTCTAACTTTAATAGTTCATGCCATTAGAAAAAATAAATAAACTCTCTAACTTACAAGCTTCTGCAGGAGATGTAACTTACTACTACTTCTAAAGAACAGGCTAAGTCTGTTCAGTTACCTGTATCACAGCATTGCAAAATTCAAGGGAATTCATGAATTGTACAAGGGCTGGTGACAAAAGCCAGTCATCTTTCATCAGACAGTGCCATTCTTCTCCTTTTTCTTCCAGCTTTGTAGGCAAAGATGAATAGAGGCCACTTAGTCCTGTTGCTAGCACCTGTATTTCAGAAACAGAAGAGGAAATAAGTTAACTTTCCAACTGTCCATCTGCTTGAATGGCAGTACCACAAATGGTTTCTCCTATTAGTTTTAGTAACATAAGGAAGTGTTAAGATTAATTTAATTTCCTTTCAAAGAAGTCCTGTGGCAGAAAGACATAAATATTTTAAAGAGCCTTCCATTTAACATGCTTCTTTCAGGATCTGATATTCAGGAGAAAGTGATGGAGGAAATCAGGTTATCTTGTATTTTTTTTTAATCCAAAGTTACAATTTCTTTTTAAATTCTTCTAAACTCGTTCTGTGCTTTCCTTCAGTCCCTTTTAGAAACAGCCATCAGTGCCATTATTTACAGCTTGTCTTTTGTTGGGGATTTAAATGTCACTGCTCAAACATGTATGAAATCATTTCACTCAGAAACATGAAACATCAGAAATGGAGGGGGAAAGTGCCCTATCAGCAAAAATGAAGTTCAGCCCCACTTAGACCACAGATACATGTTGACTTTGATTGCCAGGCACTTAAACTCAGTGAATCCACTCTAAAAAAAGCAAATTTAAGTGTTCATAATTTCCCTTTTTCCTTACTTATTTGGAGGAGGGAAGCAAAAAAAAAAAAAAAAAAGCCTGAAATCAGTTATAATTTAAACAATGCTTCCAGTACTATTAAGCCTTATAGGTGATTTATGTAGAATGTATCACTGAAGAACCATTTTTAGTTACAATTTAGAAAGCATATTTCCAAAAAGGTTTTTAAATTTTGCTGAGTGTATCTATAGTACTGTATTTTCAGATGCAGTTTTTAATTATTAAAGTTATTGGAAGCCAGAAACTTTCTAAATATTACTTAGGACCCTTATCCTTTTGAGATTATTTCATACAACTTCACGATAATTTTTTAAGATGATTCTCATTTTAATGGGAACATTATAACTCGGCCTGATGGAAATCTTTAATTTTCATTCAACAGACTCTTCTAAGGATATTTCCTCTTACAAATGGCTACTTGGCATCTACAGGGCTAGACTGTCAAAGCTCAGATGAAACACAGCTCTTATCTACTAAAACACTGAAAAACAAACAGTTGACAGTGTCCAGATCAAAGACCAAGGGTTCACAGAAGGTGAAGGTGATCAGGTTTTGATCATACACAAGGACAAGCAATTTTAACTGTTAATCCATACAGTCAGACAAAGGCTGTCTTTCTGAATACTTTTTATTCCTAATGCACATAATTTTGAAGAGGGATTTATTCTGGCATAGGTAAGAAAGCCAAATAGTAAAGGGGAATGGAGAATACTGTGGAAATTGACTGCTTTAATACAGTGACATATACAGTTTTATATACACAGCTAGATAAAGGACAAAGCTGGACATATGTTAAAAAATCGAGAAGCTAACGCTATTGAGCAAAGCTTTATTTGTACAACCCCATTCTTCTACAACCAGAATCTCTTTGGGGCTTTTTCTTTCTCACAGTAGAAGAGCTCAGAAAAAAGCTCCTACAGAACTACCTATACATAACCCACACAAACACTCTCACAAACCCAGGGTTCCAACAATGAGAGAATTTGACATTTGTTTGTCTTGTGAACTTTAAATTAATGCACACTTGATTTTCCATTGTCT
The DNA here is from genome assembly GCA_013399835.1 of Leptocoma aspasia. Taxonomy (NCBI): domain Eukaryota; kingdom Metazoa; phylum Chordata; class Aves; order Passeriformes; family Nectariniidae; genus Leptocoma; species Leptocoma aspasia. Next base: position 604,414 of record VXAX01002638.1, read on the forward strand.
GCTTAGAATTTAATTGCTATTCATAAACACAAACGCACCCTCTCAGTATGCAAACTGATTCTCAGAGCTGTGTCCCATCCACGTTTCTCCTTCATATGGGTATTAGCCCTTAAGCACAAGAGGCTGACCTTGAACAAAACATACTACTCTCCACTAAAAGGAGCAGTGAACTCACAATCAGTCAAAGTCTTGAATTCTTTAGTCCGTCAGACTTACTGAAGTAAGAAGTGACAGATGCAGCTGATAAAATCTGCTAAGTTTAGGAAGCTCTTATTTTTGCTGTGAAGTACAACACAAATTGCTCTATGGAATTATATTTCTTAAGCACTGAGTCAGAGTAGCCACAGGAAGCAATTTCATCTCTTTACATAAAAAATATTTTAAAATGTTCACAAAGTGTATGGTATAAATAGGGTTACGATCTGAAATTACCAACAGAATAGAGTTTTAATCAGTAATGAAACATGAATGAAAAAAAATAATCTGAAAGGGAAGGAAATTAATGCATTCACATCCTGAAAAAGCAAGATTGGTTTTATTTTTTTGTGTTACGCAAAGCAGTGTCCTTTTAAACTTCTGCTAGCATTTATCATGTCAGCCCTACATGCTCATCTACTTTTACAAGCATTTCCAGCAGTTTCTTTCTCACCATTGAGTCATGAGTCTCTCTACAAACCAGTTCCTTTGATTTATTTACTTTCTCTTGACTCACAGAAGACACTGACTACATGATTTGTAATCCCAGGCACATTATGTGATTATAATGTGTTGTTAACGCATAAACAATCGCTATCTGAACAATTATTTATTTTTAATAATTCTCTCTCTCCTCCCACATCCATAGTCTTTCCATCTCTTTGCAGCTGCAACTTTTCAAGGACACTGTAGAGCCACCCCTTCTCCTGCTATAATAGTTGCTTTCCTAAGCTGCAAGGTATTTACAAAATTTAAAAAGCTGTTAACCGAATTTATGTCAAAAACCAGGAAGGTTCATGTTGGCATAGATCTAACACTGATCTGGGTACATGAGGCAGCAGAGATTTATGGCCAGACCCCACCCCAGGGGATGCCTGTATTACCAATATGGCATGGTAAAGAAAACCCTACCTGCCAGCCCATCCCCAGAAAGAGAGATAACATCAACACAGTGCCACCCAAAATGTCTCTGCTATCAACACAGGACTGCATTAACTGTTTTGCAGAGTACCTGAGGCAACATTTGCACTGATTTCAGTGATATACAGCAATGTCACTGACACCTACAAAATCCTCCATCAGAACAAAATCTGTTTTTCAGCTCATCACAACTCAAATTCAAGAAAGATATTGTGCTGGTAAGCTAAATATATGGCATTATATTAAAGTCTTATTATAGACTTAGGCCAACCTCATTACTGTTCAGAAAAATCTGATTTTAGCACATTTTGACAAGAAGCCTTCCTAATTGGAATGATTGTCAGTCATGGCTCCCTGCTGTTGAAAGCTGGCTTTTATCTTCAGTGTAATAAGGCTGGTTATTTTTTTAACTAATTGGAAAATGTAATTATGAAAGTTATAGCATGAATCCAATAATGGTATCTGTTTGGGGACAGTTTGAGAATCAATATCATATTCTTTGGCAGTATCTATTAAACAAGGTAAACTGGAGTCTCAAATTGATGCAATATTTACAACTGACAAAAGAAACCATTTAGAAGTTTTGTTGTGGAATTTTTAGGTTTCACCTACCATGCAAATGTGGCTCTGCCCTACTGCTTAAAGCAATCTCAAAATAAATGAAAACCTACGGCTGGAGCAGCTGTTGAGCAGTAGCAGGGATTCTAGCGCTCTCTCTTCTATAGCTCTCTGCTTTAGTAGCCATGTAAGACTCTCCTCCACTTCATTTTTCCAGGATTATTAAATTAAAATGCAAGCCATGCAGAATATAAATAATCTGTCCAAAAACTGACCCACAAGAGCAACTCCTGTACGGAATGATACTTGGGTTTGAACACACGCACTGCAGATTTCAGACTCTGATAAGGTATGAAGAAGCAGGTGTTGTTATTCCAGTCTGCTTTAGCTTTAGAACTGCAATAGCACAGCTTTGTTAGTTAAATCAGATTACTTACTTAACAGCAAGGTAAGTAAAGGTTTTCTATTCATGTAGTAAGATCAATTTGCCAGGTGCAACAATGCAAAGGTGCTACCAAGTTTTGTAACAGAGAACATAGCAAGATGGTGGTTAGCCTGAGACAGCCATAGAAACATGAAATTTTGTGACAACGAGCAAATCTCCCTTTTATATTGCAAAAATTATAGCATTTCTGTAACGCTCTCACTATTCTCACACTTGTTTTCTGAACTGTTGAACTGATGTCAGTGTGGGAAGCACAGCCAGCTTAAGCTTGTGCTGCCACCTGAAACAACCACCCTCAGGAAACCTCAACTCCTCTTTCTCACTCCCTTCAGCCCCAGAATCTCAAAGGTGCCTCACAGTAAGACAGAACAGATTTCCCCCCCACTACGTTCTGCTATAACTTCCATCAGTTTTCTGATTCAATTCACTGTGTGACTGCAAAAACATTTGTGCTGGCCCAAAAGCACAAAAGTATGGAAACAAGAAGCAAGACTAAGTTTGGCATTGGGGATGGTTTAAACAGCATTACCATTTATGAAATAGGTGTTAGCAGAAACAAATGTGTTACAACACTACAAAAATGACAGAAAAGGAGGAAAGAATGCAGGAAAGATAGTTAGTTTAGTGCTGAAGACCACGTAAAATAGGAACAACTTACTGGGCAAAAATAGGTGTTTTCTGCTATGTGGTTTGCAACGAGGCTGTTTTCTGCAGACAGAGACATAATAAAAAGCAGCGCATCCCGGGCTTGTTGGCCTACTGTTCCTTCTCGATGGATGAAGGGGATCAGCAGGGAAAAAATGAGGAAATTGGCAGCTCCTTGGTCCTCACTAGTGTGGAAAAACAATTCTAAAATGGAGGGATCTTTGGCTATTATAGAGCAGAGCTGGTTCAAGAGGACAACCAACTCTGTTTCCACTGTTGGAGTGGTTGTTCCTGAGCAGGAACTCAGCAACATCATCAAAGGCTTCAAAATGGGCTTGTGATGCAGCAAAGGCTGATGAGACTGCGTTACGAGCATTTCATACATTTTGAGTTGCTCAATTTTTGTCTCATCGGTGAACTCTCGCCGCAGGCTCCAAAGGAAAAGCTTCTCCATGATGTTTTCTGAGACCACAAACTCCAGAATAGGCCCCATCGAGGCATCTTTTGCTTCCTCCTCAATTAGTAAGAAAAGCATGTGCTCCACATAATTCTGGACAGTGCTGGCCTCGTCAGGGGAGATTGCCCCATATTTTGCCTGAGTATTTTTCAAAGGATCATGCTTCTCTAAGATTTTCAGAACCTAAAGGGGAACAAAGACAGATCAGTTCTAATGCACTTGAATGCATCATAAAAATCATGCACCTATCACTACAAGGAAAAAAATGTACCAAAACTCTTTAACACAAAAAGCATTAAGTCCTTTTACATTTTCAAATTTAGGAAGTTTGACAGACAAGACCTGAAAGTTTCACATTTGGAATGTACAAGGCAAAAATATTCTGCTGTTGTTCACCTTTTTTAATAAGCACCTAAATTTGCCATTTACCCTATTCCTGAAAACCAGGGATTCTCTCAAATACAGACAAACTAGTTTCCCTAGTGTTCAGAAATTGAGTTTCCATGATGTTTGAAACAAGTTTGCCACAGAGGACTAAAATCAAAGGGCCTGTTCTCCAGCCAGAGTAACTGTGCTTAGGAATATCAATATCAATATCATGGGACGATTTGCAGTAGTAAGAGTAGTAGCAGCCCACAGTGCTGTTCTTTGCTTGACACCTTTTATATGATACCAAATGGCCACTGATGCCCACATACTCTTGCAACTCTCAATACAGTAATAATAGTCATACCAGCACTTCTAACCCTGAATTACATTCTGTCGTGCATGCAAACAATAAAGCTCATTATCTGCAAAAAACACATTGTCTTTAGCCTTTTTGTGGAGGATAATTGCCACAAAACCCTAAAGGAACAGTGGCTCCCCTAACACGACACATCACTAGTTAGGTGAGAAAAGGTGATTCTTGAACGACGGCTCCTCTGACTCAGGAACATCTCAGAAACACCACCATTTGTCTGGCTGGTTTCTTGGGAGAGCCAAAGAACAACAAGAACAGCAGCAAAGAAATAAATTTTATCTAAATTGTTAGGTTATTCATATTACTGCAGCAAACAAGACCTTATATTATGGTGCTCACAGCAAAACATCTTTGCTTTAAAGCAGTCACAACCCTGATGACATGCAAACAATTTTTAGAATATGCTGAACTGTATAATCTACATTTATCCATAATAAACAAGAGCGCATATAGCTTTGCACTGTGCATCTACTTTACAAGGGATAGACAAGACTTACCCAGCACAGGGAAAAGAAGTTCAGAAGTCTGCAACAGGGTGCATGTCACAATGAATCAATAGGAAAGCCAGTAAGAAGATCTAGGCCTTCAATAAGATATTACCATGTCCTACCACTTCCAATTTAGATGCAAATCCAGAGTTCCAAGTGTGATTAGTAGAGGCTAACCATACCTTGAAAAGTCAATTACCTTTGCATTTTAAAAATAGTTCAGTGTCATCTACTCCATTCTGCATGAAAAGACATTTGCTCCTGAGCAATTCAGGATTGTCCCAAAAGAAAGAATGAAGCAAATTTGTATTAATGCAGCTTACTTCAATCAATAAAACTAATTAACATTACCTGTGCCCAATGTGTTCTAAACACTATCATGCATGTTTCTGGGTCAACACCCTGCAGGCTGGGAGCCTGCCTATTTCTGCTGATACTTGTTCCAGAGGACATTATAAAATTTCCACAGGTCAAGCCAACTAGGTCATGCTGAATTTCTTTTTAAAGTCTTCCAGTGAGCTACAGATGTTCAAGCATCATGACGAGATTGACACTGTGTCCTGAGCTTTGGTACCCACAGAAATCTGTTAAAAAGAAAACAAAACCAAAAAGAAACACACATATACCAGTGCACATCAAATTATAGCGTCTAAGAAAAAAGAACTTACTTAAAGAGAACACAAACTTTTCTTCTTTTAATTCAGTTTGAGGATAGAATTTTTAAAAGCATGTTATATGGGATCATCTTAGACTTTTCCTCACAATAATAGCTTATAACAGTCAAACTTTTGAGATCAGTGACGGAAATAAGGTCCTACTGAAATAAACAAACCCAATAGAAGCTTATGCAATAAACATTTTACGCATATCACTGCGTTTTTAGTTTCTCATTATGACACTTTTTCCATCTGACCATGTCTCTTCAGAGTTGCTTAGTAACTAATGTCGCATAGACTGCACAGGTAAAAAAAAGTAGAGGTTATTTCTCTATTTTTTAAAAATATCTTCCAGTAATAGATATAATTACAAATTCTTAGAAGTATTCTGCCAGAAACCATATCATAAACAGTTGAAAACATCTGTAGAGCACCATATTCACATAGAAGGGTCCATCGCTATCAATACCAAAGTAAACAAAACCAAACAACATAAAAGATAAAACCCTCATGTATCCAAAGCCAAATAAATTGAGATGTCTTGATATTAAAGGACTATGAGAATAGGATCAAACATTGAAACATTCCTTTCATCCATTATTTAATATCCTAGATATTTGAGTATCAAAGTAGTTGCACACCTGCAGGGGAAAGTTAAAATGAAACAAAGATTGATATCTTGCAGACATATGAGAGGCTTAAGAGAACACAGTACTTCCTCATGCACCAGCATCTAAGTCACACAGCTTTTTCTTTTTATAAAGTTTACATTTTTATTCTCCTTTTTCCAAACGAACTAGGCATTTAATTTATTTCAGCAAATAAATAGCAAAGAAAAGCCCAATCAAAAGCGCTCAACAACAAACAGAATTTTTTTGTAGCATAAGCTGCCAAATCCCATACAGCAATTCTTTGCCAGTATAGAAGGGATTTCTCTGTGCATATCTTAAAAGATGAAAATCTTTTCTCTGTAGTGGACATCTCTGCTCCCTGTACGCGTGCCTTGTGTATATTCTTGAAACTGCCAGCACAGAAAAACATCCAGCCTGTCTCAAAAGTAGCAGGGACTTTTGCCATTTTAAGAGAGTCCAAAAATATACAGGGTACAACTGTTAAGATTTCTGAGGCAAGCAAGGAGGTTATGCACTCCCCTGTGTATGTATATACACATATATTCGTATGTCCAAGAGTCAATCTCCATCCTAACCCTGCTTCTTCAGCATTTACAATGCATTTCCTATGCATTTGCTAAGCACTCTCACACAATACAAGTAACACAATCTAGTCCATCCTTTTTGCAGATAACATATTCCATGTGTGGAAAAGCCAGCATAACCAGCATAGATCTTGCACACTTTATCTGTTTGAGTGACCCCACTTCCAGAATGAAGGTGGCACTCCATACAAACTACTCTCCAGATTAGAAACCACCTGGAACCAGATGCAGTGGAGAGGATTGAGCACAACCAGTAGGAACTAGCTCATGTGCTCATTTCCTTGAAGGCACCTGCCAGTACACTGCTACTTGTTAAATAGTCCTGTGAAAATGAACTGTATGTACTATTTCTGCATTACTGATGTTCCTGCAGAGAAAAAACAAAACAAAACAAGACAAAACAAAAAACCACAACCCACACACAAAAATAATCAGAGATCAAAGTAGCAAGTGGATTTGAGAACCCAGCTTGAGAGACCCAGGATCTGGGTGCTTTTATCATTACTTCTTTAAGTAATGATACCACTATACCTTAAATGCACACCTTCTGGCAACGTGGTTGCAACTCAACATTTCCACCAAGAAACACTGGAAAAACACAATGCATGCTTACACACCATTTAGAAAAAGCCTGCTCTAAGTACTTTGCCTAAACCATAGCTAATAATCCAAGGAATCTTTAACTGACATATACTTCAGATCACCTGCCCACTTCCTGCCAGTTCCTCTTTGCCAGCACTCTCCTGCAAACAGAAATCTTTCCATGTCAGTAGAAGTCCAGAAGACTCCTCCAGGCAAAAGTGTCCTTCACTTTATAGCCCTAATTCACTCTTTTAGCAGATCTCTCCTGTGCATGAAGCCAGCAGCTTTGGAAAAACTAATATGATCATGTAATTAAAGATGGTATCAGAAGGTGCAGTAAGAGAAGTTAATTAACAAAGCAGAGGCAAGCTCCATTCGGGAATTTCTGAGTTCCTTCATTTGACAACTTAAAGGTTTCAACATAGCCTTTGCATGTTGTTTAAGAATTGAAATAAAGGAAACTAATATTACGCATCTACCTATCACACAACAAATTCCATTAGCAGCACAGAATCAGAAACTTCAGATCAGTCTTCAGTACTAATGATAAAAACAACAATAAGGGAGACTATGGTTTTCTTCACAAATTCTGATAAAAATCAGAACAGTAAGACTCTCCAGATGCAGCCTGTTCAAGCACACAGAAGCTACAAAAGGCATGCCAAGGGGAACACAGGACTGCCACAACACGGCTCCCTGCACATCTTTCTGCTTGGCACCAGCCTCAGCCCAAGGCTGCTCTTACTGCTCCGCATAGGGTAAGGGTTATGCCGAGGGTTAGGGTTCAGAAAGCCACAAATCTAAAAGTAACGAGAAAGCACTGCAGACTGAAACATGCAATAATATTTCTAAGTTCAAATCAATTCCCATAAGGAAGCAAATATTTCCATTTTCAAAAGCGTCTTGGGATGCTGGGATTTCCCTAGTAATACAAAACACTAATATATTGTGTAGGCTTCAAAGACTTCAAACTCTGTAATAGTGTTTCAAAAAGCTTTTGACAACTTAAGTGGTCACAGAATAGATCCTAAAAACAGCATCCCTATTTAAAACAGGTAATTGAATTGGATGAGTGAATATCTTGTAAGATACATTTCAGTCTAACAGTATTGCTGTAGTTATAGCAGTAGCAGACAGACTACGTTCACTGTAGGCACATTCTGTTATTGGGTTAGGTTGTCTTGATTATATCACATGACCAAATGTGCAACACTAAATGTAACATCACATCATTCCCTGTGAATTAAATCTCAATCCAATTAAACAAGACAAATAACCTGACCATAATGAGTCCAAAGGTGAGGAAGTAAATTAATTTATAAAACACCAACTCATGGAGGAAAAAGTCAAAGTGAACTCAGGGGCCACAAAGAACAAAAGTAACCATTTATTTTAATCAGTTCATGATTAAAATTTTACAATGATTTAGCCTTTTGTCTCTGCTAAATCCTGCCATTACTCCACCGTTTGGTAACCCTGACAAGTGTGAATATACCTCTCATACAGTCCATTCAAAATTCTACTTCCAAAAGCCTCTGCCCAGTTTAATACTTTCACTCTGCCATACAGGAACAGAACCTTCTGAGCAGGTAGATCTTTCCTATCTTATCTAGCAGTTTTTTAACCCTATCACAATGTTAAGCCCAATTACATATGCCTTCTAGAGCTATTTCAAAAAGCTTTAGTACAACTTGGCCTATTTCCAGTAGAAGAAATGCAGCAGTTCACAAGACACAGTTATTGGGTTCATGGGAGGATATCTACGTTCAGTTTTCCTTCAGAAGCCTGGAAGCCATCAGCTCTTCTCACACAGCTGATTACAGGGCTGAACACCTCAATCAAAACAAGTACTTATTTTACTGCAAAGTACAATAGGAAGAACAACCCAGCAGAGAATCCCTTGTTAAGTCTTCTTACAGTGGAGTGTCTCTTCTCAAAAACTTCATTTTTGCTTTAAAAAAAAAAACAAAACTAGCACAAAAATTTGCAGGATTAGGGTTTCCCAGGCAATGCATAACAAAGAAAAAAGATATGCAGTCTAATAGAGTAACACAGTAAAGAAGGCATAAAATATGCTGCAGGGCTGTGCAATTTATCAAGGTTGTCTTCTGTTGAGACATTAAGATGCCGTGTTCAACAATTCACAAACACAAGCGAACCTCTGTTATCAGATACTGCACTTTTGCTCTCTACAGGCCAAAGCTTTCTGCCCTGTCAGTCCAGGTACACAAGAGGCAACAGAGAAGCCTTGATGGCAGTGAAAGAAACAGCACATATCAAAACTTTTTCATGGATCAGTATAGCATAAGGGGACTTGAAATTAAAACCCTTCAAAAAAGCAGAGGGAAATTATACGCTCTTGCTCATAGCTATTCAATCACACCTCTGCAGTCTCTGCTAAGTGGATGAGGGAAGGTAGGAGAAAAATGAGTGACAAATTTTAGCATGCCTCAACTTAGTTTCAACTTACAAGGTACCTTGTTCAGGATTTGTTTACTTTTGATTGAAAAGAAAGCCTTCTGCATGAATTACTCAGATTTTCTTTAGGGACTATGTTCAGGGAGAGGGTTTAAATCTTATTAACAATAGTGTTCCAAAGAAAGACATCAATCCTTTCAAAGAAAGGAATTCATAGTGCTTGTGGCAAGGTTTTGCTGCAAAAGCAAAGCCTATGAAGAACAGTCACATCCCTACCCTTAATGATCCTATACAATCACCACAAGAGTGCAGAAGGATTACACATCGTTCACTGGAGAGCGGTAGGTCTGTCGTAGGCAACTGCAAAGCTGTCAGTGGTTAAAAGTCACTGCATCAAGGATCCTCATTTTCATTAAGTCCTGCTCACCTTCAGAAGCTCTACTAGGAAGAAAGCTGAAGCAGATTACTAGAGGAATCATTTAAACTACGTGAACAATTATCTGCCTTCTTCATTTGTCCTTTCATATTTCAGTGCCCAATTTCTCCTGTCCTTTGACTACCTCAAGCAAACATTTCACATTTAGGCACCTTTCTTCAATCCAGCTTCAATCCACCTTTCTACCCACTATTTGCAAACATGCTAAGTCTTCCATGTGTAAGTGGGACAAGATGTTTTACACTGATAAAGCTATCTGCTTAAAAGCCTAACAGAGAACGAGTCACCAGAAATTTTAAAGCAATGTAGTTAATCAAAGTATCAATCTGTGCTCATCAAGCACAATTTAATCTAATCTGCTAACATGAAAGTAAGAATGTCTTGTGCCTTGTCCCCACAGAGACTGCCTAACGATCTCTCTCGTGAGAGAAACTACACACAGTATGTTTTATAATGAGACAAAAAAATCTTCCTGTCCCATCTACAGTCAGCCTGCTTCAGTTAAAAACCACAATTCATCTTTTATCAAATGTCTAGGGAGCTACACTGCTCACATATTTATTGTAGATTCACATTAGCTCAATCAGACTACCACTAAACTCTTCATGTGATCTGTATAATCCTCCAGGTTCCAGCATTAAATAACTCCATGGCTCTCCAGACATATGAAGAGGCAGTTCCCCCACAGCAAGCAAGCAGCAGTGACACCCCAAGGCCCAGCTGACAGCCCCAGCCCAGCAGTGCTATACTGGCATAAACAGGCTTGCTTCAAGGGCAAGCAACAGGATCAACTCCTGGGACACAGGCTAAGCCACATCCCAGGCCCTCAGAGACTCTGGCTGCTTGGGTCAGCCAAAATGAAAGAACAGAGATGCCAGTTAGGTAGTATGGTCCAAAATGCATTGATGGGTTAGGCTAAAATTACACACAGTGTACCCAGGAAGGTAAACAGCTAACCAGCAAAGATGGTTCATCCAAGGTCATATTACCAAAGTAGAGAAATGGCACTGAGTGCTCAAGAAAACAGGAATTAAGCAACATAAAATACTTGACAGAGACCTTGACCTGCTTAGGAAAGGCACAATTTACCTGTTACACCACAAGGTATGTTCATCTACCACACTCATTTGCACATAGGCAATTTCACTGGAACTTGAGAGCATACAATTACTGAAGCTATGTTTGCGAAGTCCCAGGAGGAATGAACTACATATTCATATCCCTAGGTCATAATTCTGAAGCTAGAGAAAGAAAAAAAATATGGTTGTTATTCTAATGGTATGACTTGATCCTTTTTATGAGAGATAAAGAATATAATAAACCTGTTTCTCTGTTGTATTTTATGTCCTCACATTCAGCCTATTACAAAAAAGGCAACAATTCAGTAACAATTAGTGGTTCAAAACACAATTACATTGGTTAAAAATGTAATAATAAAATAGCAGCTAGGGTTCTTAAAATCCAAGATAGATACCTCTCTGTTCCCAATAGCATTGTAGCACAGTATGACTGAGGAGTCTAGTCCTCTACTAGACAAAAGGATATCAAAACTGAACTTTAAAAAAAGGCCTTAAAATAGCAGTTCAGAAAAGCTCTTTTCTACCTACACACTAAAGAATGTAGATGTCATTGAACTGAAATCAGTTCAAAGGCTTTAGCTTTGCTGGTTCATTCCCACATCACCAACAAAATTGATGACCCCAGAAAAGACTGCTTCCACAGAAAACCAAGTCATAAAAATGTCCAAGGCCCACAGACCAAAGCATTTGGTGTTGTACTGTGTGAGGCAGACATTACAAGCAAAACAAACCTCAGTTTAACACTTTGTACTGCAAATGTTTCCATACCAAGTTTCAAAGAGAAACAAAACAACCCCAGAGGGCACAGCACACTCTTTTCTGAGTGAAAGAATCTAGTTTCCATTATTTCACGTATAGTGAATTACAAATATCTGATGCTATGTCTAGACTTATAATTTTTTGCCATAATTGAAACGAATTATTGCTAAAAAGTTGTTGCAAAAGTCTTGATCTTTACTGAGAATCTGTACAGGGTTTATTTCAAAATTCACCACTATCCAGGAGTGGGAGGGAGCAACACATCAGAAAGCAGACATTTGACAAAACCTATTTTATGTTCTGATTGTGCTAGTGGAAGAAAGAAATCAAAGTGACCCATGCACTCTGCACATCAATTTTGCTTTCCAAGATAATTCTGACACCTGTGTGACACACAAACCCAGCCCCAACATAATTGTGATTTAGAGAAACCACATGCTTCCTGAAGTTGTGATGCTGAAGTGATGGAACATTTTTTGTTGTTTAGATTGTTTTTGCAGAAAGATAAAACAGTTTCTGTAGCTAAAAGTATAAAATAAATTCATAGGAAATTATTAAGTTGCCTTTCTAGAAAGCCTTCCTGACAGGAAGATGAATGAGACCAGCAAAGCAGTAGAAGACTCTATACTCTGAAGATTTAAAACTATTTTCAGAACAGGAAATACTACCTTCCCAAGAGAAAGATGGTCTAGAAAAATGTTATCAATATACCTGCAATTACCATATGTAGATTACAGAAAACAAGATTAAGTTATATATTTTATGGCTACAGCAATAATATGTAAGACAATTTTTCAAGTGCTTTGTACAACATGTCAAATTACTCATTATAATAAGCATAAGAAGTCCAAGAATAATGGACTCAAGTGTACAAAGTGACATTAGAGAAGACGTGTGTGCTTTCAGCACTAATCACAATAAAATGCAAATACACATATATTCTAAACCTTCTGTGTTTCATGATAGAGAAGCCACAATTTTTTTTTTTTATTTCAACACTCTGAGTTGATTCTGCAGGTTCTAAATATAGTCCAAACACAAGAATCAGCAGTAAAACACCATTAGAACTACCCTGATTATTTGACCAATAAACAAAGAAACCGAACAACAAGCTTCCCAAGAGGATTGTTGCCAAGTTTGCACTAAGAACTTCCACTCTGCAGCTGGAATGCTCTCTTGTTCACACGCACATGATACTTCTCTTTATGCTTCTCTTTCAAACTAAAAGCATCAGAAAAGGACAAAATATTCTATAAAATCAGAACTGTTATGTATAGAATGGTTATTGCATAGTTGTTGACATAATACTTAATCTAGAAGCATATTTATTTCTCCTCCCAAAACTTCATTCACAATACAAAGCTCTCTTTTTCCTAGGAAAAATCAGTTTATAACTCTATCTAAATTTAAGTAGCTATAACACAGTAAAACACTTCTATACCTCTCAATATGTTCATTATGGTACATGGACTATAATACTTGACTAGATAACTTGAATCTGTCAGTTATCTTCTGTACACAGTTATGGAAACTACTATTTTAGAGATAATTACCACCCCAAGCTACTTATCCACCAAGTCAACACTATTCCTACACTCTGAAATGATAGCATGTTAGTGACATGATGAACTAATGAAAAAGAGAATGAGCAAAAGCATCTTGTTACAGAGCTTCAGGACAACTTTTTCAGTGCACTGTAGGATGACAGAAGCCCATCACAATTTATTCCTCAAACTTACTCACCTTAATGAGCTACTAAAATCTGAAAGGTTATTTTCTTATCTCTCCCCATGTATATCTATCACCTCATATTAGGTAGGCCTTGTGGCAAAATGTTACATTTAGTGGATTGATACTTTGAAACATAAATGTACTTTTGTCAGCTTTCTTTCCTTCTTTAAAAGAATCAAAAGAAAGATAGAAACAACAGAACTCTGTGAACCAGTATTGTTTGCATCAGACATTTCCAATTTAGCTTGGAGAAAGCTCCAGAAGCTAGTGAACTTCCTTTGTCCTAAATTATGTTCAAGTTTGACAAAGAGAAAGCCCCTTGCAAATTCTTTTTATGATTTGCAATTGTCAAACTTGGGCAAAACCACTTAATAAACATTAGTGTTTAAGACGAGACATACAAATCAATATATCTCACTGTACACTGAAGAACAAAGGGGTGGAAGAATAAAAGGGGGGAGGAAAAATGGCAAAATGAACACTTCCTTACTAAATCCTATCCTACCTCTCCAGCTCCCCATGCCCAATGCACAAAACCCCAGGTATTCATGTTATAGGAAACTGCACAGAAACACTGCTCTCCCTCTCCCTTTCTATTCCAACTCGGAGCAGACAACCAGAAGCTGAAGATTCATGTTATATTAATTCCCATAACAAAGTCAAGAAAAGTCAATAAAATAACACATCTATGAGCACAGCTCCATGGAAAAACAACCTCACCCCCTGCAGTGACATTCTTATTTAAAAGTATTAGTACAGATTTGCATGGTGGGTGGACTTTGGCAGACTATAGATTTCTGTATGTAGGTTAAATTTTTTGCTTTTAATGCATAGGGTAGTAAACAAGAAAATCCAAAACTGAGTGTTGGCATTTTTATGATGTTTAGTGCAAAAAAAGCTAGATCAAAGAAAAATCTACATGTTATTTGTATTTCCATTTCTATTTAGTTACATTGCATTTTATACAGGTGGTAGATGTTTTTCCCTTGAAGCTTCTCCAGCTTTCCTATGAATAAAATTTTTTGTGACACGTAAACAGTGTTGTTTTTCATTAGTCAGAGGGCAATTAATTCTGCATCTCTGATCTCCTAACAAAAGGCTACTCTACTATGAAAATATTTTACACTCTCACACCACCTAGTCTTCTGCAACTGGAAACCGAATATCATTACAGCATCTCCCACTCCTATGAATGCCTTTCCCTGGATAATGAAACATATGAATGCATTGGCCAAAAATGAAACATACACAGTCTATGCAACACCTCTCTCAGACATGTTGCCAGCATGCAAAAAAAAGAAACTCATAAAAAATCAGAGGAACAAGTTAAAAAAAAAGATTGAGGTAATCTGACAGTTTGATAGCAATTCAGTATAATTTTTTTTCAGTCTTGCCTTTGAACCTTTGAGAAAACACAAACAGACATACAGGTGTCTTTCTAGTCCAGGAAGGAATGCAGATAAACTAGCAACTGTCACACCCTGGAGAGTAAAAGAAGGCAAATAACCTAACAAATTGCAAATGAAAACCATTCGTCTTATAAAAGGAGTGCTCTGAAAAACACAGAACCTCACAAATGCATCTACTAAAAGGTGAAGCAAGTATCAGATCCAAGTAAAAATAAAATCTAATTACTATTCAAGCTTTTTAACACTTGGAATGACCAATACTGAAAGCCTAGTAAATAAGAGAGTTGAATGTCAGCCCTGGCAGGAACGCTTCTGAGCACAGATAACCAAGAGTCAAACCACAGCCTCTCCCATCTAATTTTGTAACACCTATGGAGGCTTCCACCAGCGTGGGAAAGCACAGGTTCCACCCATCACCAGGTTGTTCACT
The DNA here is from genome assembly GCA_013399835.1 of Leptocoma aspasia. NCBI lineage: Eukaryota > Metazoa > Chordata > Aves > Passeriformes > Nectariniidae > Leptocoma > Leptocoma aspasia. The sequence goes on from VXAX01002638.1 coordinate 619,581, forward strand.
CCTGCCTGCAGAGTTCTGAAAGTGGGGAGTGTCTGTGTGCGTCTTGGGGAACCCTGCGGCTTCTCACCTCCACTTCTGTCCTTCCCTGTCAGGCTGTCAGAGCTGCAGAAGCTACAGTATCCCCCAGTCAGGTCTGACACACCAGTCCTCAGAGAGCTCCCAAGCTGAAGACAGTTCAGAGGCACAAGAAAGTCTGTCAGTATGCACAGACCTTGAACAGCTGCCAGCTGTAACCACAGTACATTTGGAAGTGAGACCTCTGACTTTATTTCTGAGGACATGGTCCTTGACACTGAATTTAAAAATTTATTATTATTTTTCCAACCTCTGAATCGTAGAAAGCATATGTCAAACCAAATTTTGTTTTGATCCATCAGTTAGGAAAGTACTTTAGAATATGCAAAACTGTTGCATCATTCACCAGCTATCCCTCTGCTGAAACAAAACTCACAGGATTTCTACTGTCACCACATACACTGCCACCTCCGTTCTGTTTTATCTTCACCTTGCCCCACAGGTAACATTACACTTGTACAGTAGTTCATGCCACAGCCAGTGCAATAACAAAGCCCTTCCCTGCTGTTTCAGAACTGTCATGCAGTTCAGACATCCCTGCAAGCAGACTTTTACTCTGAAAGACATTACCCTCAGTGCTGAGAGTCACAGAATGTCCCAGGAAGCCCTCCAGTGACTTTATGAAGCATTTGCACACAACCAAGTGTCTGTGCTGAAAAAACAAACTGAAAATAAATGGTGTTCCTAGTAAGTCAGCACAAAACCAAATATATATGACTAACGACAAATTAATGAAGGATAGAAGAAAACCCTGTCCTTGTGAGACCACACCTGGAATATTGCACCCAGGTCTGCAGTCTTCAGCACAAGAAAGATGTGGACCTGTTAGGGCAGGTCCAGAGGAGAGCATAAAGATCACCTGGTAAGGCTGGAACACCTCTCCTACAAAGACAGGCTGAGAGAGCTGGGGTTGCTCAGCACAGAGAAGGCTCCAGGGAGACCTCACTAAAGCTTTCCAGTACTTTAAGGGGGCTTACAAAAAGGAGGGAGACCAATATTTTACATGGACAGAAAGTGATAGGACAAGGGGAAATGGTTTTGAACTATAAGAGGAGGGGTTTAGATTAGGCAATAGGAAGAAGTTCTTTACTCAGAGGGTAGCGAGAGAGTGGAACAGGTTGCCCAGAGAAGTTGTGGATGCCCAATCCTTGAAGTATTCAAGGCCCAGTTAGATGAGGCCTTGAGCAACCTTGTCTAGTGAAAAGTGTCCCTGCCCATGGTGGCAGGACTGAAACTGGATTATCTTTCATGTTCCTTCCAACCTAAACCATTCTATAATCCTATGAAAGCCTCTCTTCAGAAGTGCCAGTACCAAAGGCACATACAGCTGCAATTAAGGATACCACAGCCATCAGCCTAATTGGAAATAATCAGTCCTCAAAGTTGCCACCACTTTAAAATGAAAACCACTGGGTTCCATGTGAACAGATGAGGTTGTGGCAATGCTCCTCCATCCTCTAACTCAGTAGGACTGGGAGACAAATACTTGGTTTTCTCTAAATAGGGAAAAAACTGAGTGACAATCTATCTACCTGACCATCACTAAGATCAACACAGAAAATACAACACAGTGCTGTGAAAGATGACTACTAGCATAGTCCATCTATGCCCAAAAGTAGTCAACAGGCTCTGTGCCCCTGTGAGGGCAGTAGCTGTTGCTATTGAAATACACTGCTAGCATCCCCCAGCACACTACAAAGAGGTTTAAATACCAGTTTAACACACTATGGCAAGAAAAGAGATTCCCCTTGCACCCTAGCAACCATTTAAACAGATTCTGTCATGACAGACTATATGTATCTGAAATACTGCTTTAATGTTGCTCTAGAAAGAAATGCAAACATTAAAAAATTCAACCTGAAAATGCTAGCATAAATTTTTCAAAATAAAAGACCACATGGAAGCAAACCTGAACTTAATCAGCTTACAAGTAGAATGACTGAGTTTTGTTTCCTCACACACCAGAATCACCTCTGCTCACTTCCAGTCAGTGAATCTTACCAACATTTACTGAGAAACCTTCAAAGTTTCTAGAAGAATTGAACAAGTTTCTTTAGACACAGACAATGCTACATGAGCAACTTGCTGGGGAAAAGCATCAAAATTGGACTTTCCAGAATAATTACTTCAAATGTGTTCAACTTCCTCTTACTTGCTCAGAATAACACGCAGAGCACACAATGACCATCATCACAAGCTGCAATGGTAACTGCTTGCATACAGGAGCTCAAGCCATGAGACTCTACTTTCTCCTCCAATTCTCTTCCCTTCTACATGGGCCTGAGGCAAATTACTCAGCTCAGTTTCTCCCTTAATACAAAAGCCACAGACTTTTGGAGAGCTCTGATTATTATTAAAGCAGCAAGTCAACATTATTCAGTTGACTGTCTTGCCGTTTACCTGTCCCAAAACCTCTCAGAATCCCTATGCACCACACTCTGAGACTCAGACACTACACACTTAGACTTACAGCCCATCACAAACTCCTACTTGGCAAAACACTTCTAAAGCCAGGGCCTACGAGTAATGAATTCTCTTCTTACATTCATTTCTATATTTTGGCATTGTGCAGAAGAGATAAGACACAATCAAGGCCCCCTAAATGAAAAAAAGTAAATACATTAAGTGTTTCAGAGCACCAGTGGGAGAATTTCATGCAATGTATGGCTATTATTAGATTGCTATTTTGCTTAGCAGATCAGAGGGTATAATCGGCAGATGATGCAGCCCTGATTTGCGAAGCACAGCCTTATTAAAGACTAATGAGATAAATGAGTTAAAATTTACATTTTGCTCCACTGATAAGGCTCATTGACACACTTAACTCCAACACCATGGTTTGAATATTAAACCCACTTATTAATGTCTAGTAAAGCTAATTATAATGCTGAGTGGCATTAAGCTGTAATAACCAAGCAGGATGTTAGAATCACATCCTTTAGTATTACTGTAGCTCTGAAGTAAGTGTTCTGCACCTGGAAATAAACACCTGCCGAGGTCATGCTCTGAGAAAGCACAAGCCTTCTGTACCTTCTTCCTGATCCTTCTGAGAACCCAAAATCATGTTCACAATGCAACATCAACATAAACATCGCTCATTACTGTGATTTCAACAGTGTCTGTCTGTCTTACCGCAGTAACAGCAAGGATTAAGTGACAAATATTTTCTATCTACAATATATTAAATTACACTTGACATATACTCTCTAATCCTTAACAGAAAAAGAAAGCACTGAGATACTAACAAAATTAAAAACAAAACCCTGGAAACCATACCTGTTGGTTATTTCTCACCTTTTTCACCATCTTCTGTTAAAACTACAAATATAACCATCAAAACACCTCCATTTACTGGAAAGGATACTGGAAATACATTTTAGACCTTACATTAGCCCATGTATTTTTATACCACATCTATGTAAGCACTTAAATTAACAACCATTATTTTTAAGGATAACATAAGAGGACAAAGGCCATAATATTCTTTCCTCTTTTAATCTCCACAATGTATTTGTCCTGTGACAGCAATGGAAAGAAGATGAGATGGGATAATTAAGTGCCAGCTATCCATGGATCAACAGCACCCAGTGTGAAGACTCACATGTTGCAGTCCAAAAACAATTAACATTCAGCCCAAGCTTGAGATACACAGTTCCTCTGGGATCTCCTCGTCCCAACACAAGAGTGGTGCCAGCTCTCCTTCCTCTAGGAGAGTCATGTACAGGACTGCACAACAGCCATCATTACCTTTTCAAAGTAGAATATAAAGAATGACAACAAAAAGCATAAAAACACTACAGATAAAATCTCCACTTTTTATTTGTAAAGTAATACTCAAAAGCAGACATTCATTACACATGTAAAAAAGGCACTGCAGAACAATTAGATTTTTTCCTTCTGTCGGGGAAAAGTGAAAAGGCACTTGCACTGTGACAGTAAAAGAAACTAGCTGAGCAAATCATGTGTGAAACATTAAATGCAACTGCTTTTTTGAGCACACTTTTGTGCCTTTCAATTTATCACCTGATTTAAACACTTAGCTTGTAACACAATCCATTCCACTTTCTTCAGCCCAGCTTTAAAATACAGGCATGCCATATTTCAGCAATAGGAGCAAAGAAATGCTGTGGAGGTCAGAAAGAAAAGATTTGGTATATGGCTTTCTGGGGAGCATTCCACTGCATCCCTGCTTGCAGGAAGCTGTGAGTACTGCCCAGCATCCCCAAGCCTGTGCTGCAGCTGGGGGAAAAAAAAAAAAAAAAGAAAAAAAAAATATAGCAGTCTACTTCAGTGGTAGATTCTAGATGCCACAAGCTTACCAAGCCAGCTGAGCCTCCCCCAGAGCCCTTCAGTACGAGTTATGCCAAGGGAACACACACCATGTCCCCGCCCTCCCACTCGGCCATGCTCTTCTCGTGGGTCCTATGGCACTCACCAGGCCCTGAAGCCAAACCTAGAAAAGATTGTTTGTTGAGGGCTCAAAGTATTCCTCACAGAAATGTGTCCTAAAAATGGATACTTGTGACTTTTAAAAGGCAGAACTGTCAAGTCTCTTTCCCTAAGGGAAAACCCTGCCAGCCGATTCCACAGGAGCAACTCTCTCTACACAGGTTCCTCCCACAGAGTAGAAAGCACCTCTGCAGTCTTTTTCCTCCATTGTACTGGATATGGCTTTTCCCAAGCCATTTTATGAGTATAGTTTGTTTACTAAAAGCATAATCAGAGAAGCTCCTCCAATTACTATTTCAACTATGCTAATACTTGGTAGGCATTCTGAATCTAAATGTTTCAGTACTTCTCTGCATCTACAATCAACAGATACACCTAAAAGCACACTATATTTTTAAAGAAGACACAGTCAACAGCACAGTATTCCCACAGGCAGGCCTGTCAGGAAAAGATATATGGTAAATAATTAATTTTCCTAGGTTAACTTGAGTTCCAGAGTAGCATTCGTGAGCATCAGTGCCATGGAAAGGCAACTAACAACTCTAGTTTGTATTCTTGTCCAGTAAGGAGCTTTGCCTTATGTGCCAGCACTGACAGCGAAAGTTTTATCATCTCAGAGACAGAAAAAGTAAAGAACACTTATACAACTCCAGCAAAATCTCTTCTGTGAAATTCAAAGAAATCAGAAGTCTTCGCTTGGCTACTACTGTTTTTTAAATTATTTCCTTCTTTGACAGATAATGGGCCAAACACAGATAGATGCTGAGCACTGATGTCAGACTGCAGCACACAGAAACCTCCAGTATAATACACTCTACAAATAATTAAAGACATCGTTCACTGCTTACCATGCTTTCTTTTTCTGCATTACAGATGTTTGGCAGGAAAGGTGGGGATAATTCTAAACACAGGGGAAGGGCAGCATATTCCTGACAAATCTTTTTAAAACTGATCTTAAGCTTAGCAGTTTAACACACTGAGGTTTCAAGAAGTTCATAAAATGTTACAAATAGTGCCAGTGTATATTCAGTATTCATGGCTTGAATTGACTGAGCTTTTACATAGACTATCAACCGTGATCTAATTCTTTTTCCACTTCTATTTGATGCCTCAAAGGTGCTAGCAGATCATAACAAAGAATAGTTCATACAATCAGGAGTAAGCTGGCAATAAAGAGAAGATTTTGCAGAAGGTAGTTCATTTTCCCTGGAAATGATTCATAAAAATGGACTAAAAAAATATTAAAAACTATTTAAGAAACAAACTTCATTAACATATAATTTCTGCATTAATTTTCAGACAAACTGGGTGTTTCTTAAGTAATTCCAGACCTGCTGGTATGCACAGAGGGAATGGAAAAGCCTCAGGTTTAGCTTCCTCTTCAAGTCAGGGAACTCAGTCTAATACCCCTGAAATTTTTCTTCCAAGCTTGATTTTATTTCTTGTGCTCCTAAACTGCCTTGACTGTGTGATCAGGAGCAAAGCTGATGGACCTCAAGACCTTATTTCCTATGATTTCAGTCAGCTGAATTTTTAGAGGATGAGAATACAGTTATATATTTCTTTATAGCAGAGCTGCATTACAACCATGATAAAGAAATGGGAGAAATGTTCTGCCCTGTTCGTTACAATCAATAGATTATGCAGCTCGGTCACAAAGCAGAAGGAATTATGAAAAAGAAAGTAATCTTTAAACTATTAATATTGCCAGAACAACTTTTCTCTCAGATATGCAGACTCCCACCTCCCAGACACAGCTAATAATGTCAGAAGCTCTGAGATTCATACAGTCAGAATGACTAATATTTACATTAAGCAAATGTATTGCCATAGTAACATAGACACCACAGAGCTATCTACCTGCCACAGCTCTCTAAATTATTTAGCATGCCAATACTACAGTGACACTGTGTAAATGATCACATTCATTAAGAGCAGAGTATGTGCTGAAAAACTGAATGTTAGACAGCCATATTTATTGCTAGGAAAAAAACAACAGCACCACTATTCAGGAAAAAAAAAAAGCAGAGAGGTATAGGGGAAGGCTCCAGCCTGCCACAGAGCAACACACCTTGAAAATCTTCATCTAAAACACATGTTCACATCTGCATCCCTATGCAAAGCAGCACAAACAATAATCTCACTTATGGGACATAAGGCTGACCCACTGTGACCAGAACAAACTGAGATTTGAGTTATGTTCCAAACCACATTTTTGGGATAGTCATTAAACTTTTTTAATTTGCATTTGTGTTGCCAAAATATTGTTCTATGTTGTGGGGTTGCAAGTGTACAAAAATTAGAAATAACTATGACACACCCTCTGAACAAGGTTTTTCTTCAACAGTCAAAGATTTATGGTGAGGAGAGAGGTGCAATACTTTGGATGATGGTCTGCCATTTCCTCAAGCAGTAGATCATGGCAGGGATCTGAGTGGTTTGTGTAAGCCACTATTCTCATCCTGAGTTAAAGCTTTTGGAAACCTCAAGCACTTCCTGCACTATGGATATTTTCCCCTCATCACATTCAATGGCAGAATCAATGACAGGTGGAGAAAACAAAGGACAGCTCAGGTCAACTCTTGCAACCAGATGGATTTCTTCCTAATTTTTATCAGCTATAGCCACTTCTTTTGTTGGACCCAAATAATGTTTTTTCTCATTTCTCTTTGAATTCAAAGTAACAAAGAAACCACCTAAGAAGCATAGCACAAAGATCCAGGCACAAAAGTAACCCAGCCCAGCTCTAACCAATTCCTATTCTCTCCAATTTTTTAGTTCTTCATAGGCTCAATTTACAGTATGTAAATGCAAGAAAAAGCTTTAAATAATTTTTTCTACTACATTTTTTTTAAAGTAAGTCTGGCATACACCCATCTCTTATTATTCATTTGCACTAAAATGCCACCAAGTCCTACTTAAAGACATTTTCATGGCACTAGCAATAATCAAATCTCAAACCAATAGATTACTGCAACAGAGACTCATGTAGAATTTGATCTTCAAAGACAATTTTCAAAACAATGAAGTGTTTAGAACATGCTCTTCTCCAGAGAGAATACTGCTTACATAACAAGAGTCTGCAAGTTCCTTTAATTAAGAATTGTTCAAGAACTGACTTGATCCTCCACAGAATGTCCAGAAAGTACAGAGAACGGGACCTTGCTCTGAAAGCAGTTTTAGAAAGCAGCCTCATGGAACCCAATAGCCAGACCAGTGAGGGTACCTCAAATATTGGTGCTGGAGAGCACAGGTGTGACGAAGAACACCGAAAGGTTTAGTGCTTACAGAGGTCAGGTCATCTGCCAGAAGTATTTAGGTTGTGAACCTCTGTTTGGAGTCTTCACTCAGTATCCCACCTGAGATTGTGAATTTAACAGAATGTCCACTGGTTTTAGAGAAATGTCTGTGAAGAATGGATACCACTCCTAGGACGGTCAAAATATAAAGGATCCTATGAGAAGCAACTGACTAGTGGACTAATTAGCAGTAAGGAATAGAATTATGCAAAGCCTCCAGGTTCCAGACAGAGCTATCAATTACATTTACATGTTACAAATCACTTTGCTGATGAAGTGCAAGCTGGAAATACGAAGTCACCTTCAAGTATTCAGCACCTTAAAGCACATTTGTAATGGAGCCAGAGGGGGTATCTGCTTAGTTGTTGGAATGACTGAAAATGTGCACTAATGCTTGAAATGATTCTATGACAATTGAGCATTCAGCTAAAGTGGCTGAGATAAGCCTTGACAATTCTAGATAAGAAACGCTAAGCAATTAAATAGAGGTATCCAAACAGTAACCTTTAAATCCACCTAGCTGAATTTTCTCTCACAACTTGTATCCTTCAAGCTTATAACTGAGAGCACTAGGAAAAGTCAGTCCTGCTACATCAACCACACCTAATTCTGAACACAAACAAACCCTGTGTTTTGTTTTCAAGCCAACAGTGAGTAGATGAACCCAAAAAGCAATGGAATACAGAAATAATGGCTTAATTTCATTAGGTTTGGCCCAACATCACTACAACGGAATCCAAACTGTTTTCTACAGATCAATTCAAGTAGCAGCAACACAAAGCACTCAGCTCCACAGGAGTCCGTCATGTATCAAATGTGGTACCATTCACAAACTACGTCTACTTTTCTGCATGTTACTAGACTATGTCCCCTCACCAGCAGGGCAGTATGAAAAGCAGAAAAGGCCTTGGCTCTAAATCCTGCTCAGCAATAACAAAAATGTCTCTATTATCATCAGTGTGTCCAGCACAAATCCAAAACCCAGCCTCATACTTGACATTGAGAAGAAAACTAATTCTACCTCAGCCCAAACCAGCACAGTATGAAAATCATAGATCTGCAGAGCACTTTGTCAAAGAACCAAAAAACTCCATACAAATCAGTTAAGAGCCAACACCGAGGGTTTTTTTTGTTCTTGAGGTGTTGCAGTATCTGGGTAAATACAACTTGCAAGAATATCCCATATGTTCAAATGACTCCTCAAAATCCACAGTAAACAACAACAGCAAAGACTCTCTAACTATAGCTGGGGACTGAGACCTGGTTTTATTTTTACTAGAAACCCAAAAAAACTACTTCCACTTTCTCCTCTCCTTCTCAGCCAGGATGGGAATGGAAACCTTTGTCAGGGTTAGCTCAGCCAGTGGCCTCTCTCACCCTGGCAACTGATTTTATACACAGCAGGGAGACTGAAGAGGTAGGGCAAAGCTCGGTATTACTCCCTCAAGCTCAGGACTTTACAAGGAATAGAGTCTTTTCCCACTTTGCATACCAAAACAACTCAAACAACTCTCTAGTGCAACGACCTATGTCCTTTTCCCCTTCCCTCCGGCCTCCACAATGAAGAAGTATCATTGCTGTGTCCTCTGACAGAAACCTCCCATCCAGACTTGGCAAACAGGATTAATGTAGAAAACAAAACCAACCTTTTTTTCTTTTTTTGCCAGGCAAAAAGCGATGGGAAGAAGTAAAGAAAAACAAAAATGGAAACCAAAAGATAGATTTATATGACTTACACTGATTAAAACACTAATCAGCCTCTTCTGTACTGCACAGAAGTGTTAAAACCCCCACCAGCTCCCTGCACACACACAGCAATACACACCCAAGCCAATGCACATTGCTGTCAGGAGTTGAGCTGCTGCGCGCTTAATATGAAGGCAGATTTACTGAATAGGTATTTCTAAATTCACCTAAGTGCCATACCCAAAAAGCATATCAAGTCCTCCATATCTACAATTTTAACATAAAAACTGCAGTTTGAGATGCAGACACCTTTCTATTAAAAAAAAAACTGAACAATTACATATGCATTAAATAAACCTTACGCCATAAATGTCCTTGATTTTTTATGTGCAAAACATTAAAAAAGAAATCCAACAAATCCCCCACAGAATAAAAAGCAAATAAACAAACAAAACCCCCAGACATGGGACCAGCTTACTATACATTATTAAAATGCCAAGCACAGTTGGTTGTTAATTTTTCACTTGAAGTAACTGCATAACTTGGTTGGGGAATTATTCAGTTCTAAAAACTCTGTAGCCATTTCATTTCACCTTTCATTTTCTATCATCCACAAGTCAAAATCATGTATGCAGTTTAATGAAAAGCGCATAAGTCCTTGAATACCAGATACAGATAGGATGAGCTATGAGTGATTCTCACCAAAGCTAATAAGCAAGAAACCAAAATAAAAATTGAAATATACAGAGATACTAGTATAAGCATAGTAAGTCAGTGGTATTTTTATCAAAATGAAAAAATAATTTCTTCTTTCTTTAAACCCAAGATACACTTTCAATCTTTTTGTCATCTATCCATGCTATGCATCATAAAGATAAATGGTGATAAGTGAATGGAAATAAAATGGTGATAGATGAACAGAAACAGAATGGTGATAGCTGAAGAATAGTGACGCTTACAAGTACAAGCAGCTTAAAGAGTACTTTTGAGTATAAACATAAGTGTATGAGCAAGAAAATAATTACCTATATTCCACAGACAAACACTGCACAGCCCCAGGGACAGATTCCTTTTCTGTGAACACCCTCATACTAATAATTGTGCAGGAGTCAGGGTCTGGAAAGGATGCAGAGTCAACTTGTGGCAACTAAAATATTTAACCGCAACAGACGTGCATATACCTGATGAACATAAGTGGGAATCCCACTTGCAGGGATCAGTTGTTCCAACCACTCCCTTACAGACAATTCAAAGACAATTATTCTACATCATGAGATGCTTACTGCTTTTGTATGCTACTACAGTAAATTTTATTAAGAGACTCAAAAAAGATGATATACCACACAGGTTTAAAAAGTAAGATGTAAAAAAATATCACCCAACACAAATTCACTAACTTGTCAGGAGAAGGGGAATGGGATCTATGTCCTCCAGAAGCATCCAGCACTAGGCTTGTCTCAATTAGATTCAAAGCCCATATTGTTTCAGAACACTTAAGAACTTCTGTGGAAGCTAATAGTGACATGGTAAATGAAACATGCTGACATGTCTTACTATTAGTAACATGCCAGGCAATACAAAAAGAACAACACATACTTTAAAAACTGCACTGACCTCCCCACTTTGCATTTTAGAAGACACAGATGTAACATACACTGCCCTATACCAGTTCAGATGTTTTTCTGGAGTACATATTTGTAAGATAACCATGCAAACACTAAAAAAAATTCCATAATAATAGAAAAAACCAAAGCATTCATAAAAGAGAATAAGTATTTCTGCTCTGGATTTGTTGGTTTTGGTTTGGTTTTGCTTTTTGTTTGTTTGAGGTGGTTTTTTACTGTTTGGTTAAGGTTTTTTGTTTTATTCCCTCCTCCACACTCAGGAAGTGTTTCAGGAAAAGCCACAAGTTCTGAACAGGGTCATTCATGATACTGATGCAGCTGCTGCCTTGCCTTTCAAAAGTGCCAGACCAGTTTTACCTCATTTCTTTTAGGAAAGCCATGCAATGGGACAGTAACTTCATCTCCCAAACTAACTACTGTTGGCTACCCAGCTCTAGGCAATTGGCTTACTCTGTGCAAGCACTTTATTCCTACCCTCCTACTTGTTTGTATTTCTCAAAATGCAGCATATTACTCACTTTGACTGTAGTTGCTTCCCACATGTTCATTCATCTTAGTTTGTCTCACTGGATTTCTTCAACTGCATCTCATTAAATAGCCTGAATTTTTCTTTCCAGCTGCATGCTAGGCTGACTTCCAGTGAAATGAAGGTAGATTTACACCAATGAAAGGAAAACAAAATGCAGTTGCATGGTCTTAAACTTTTAAGAGGCAACAAAGCTTTCTAGGCTATGAATTTTAATACTCAGAGATTAGCAATTCATCTTAGTTTCAGTTGTATCCTTCTAGGACAAAACAGTTATCTAGAGAATCCCTGACAGGTTTTTTACTAAAAGCATTGCTCCAACAGCTCTGGTGAAGCAGCAGAACAGGAAGCCCACATCACTGCAAACTGGGAACAGAGGCTGGGGAGGTTGTGCAGCTGCCACCCTGGATAGAGGGTGGCATTAGCTCTGCCGCCAGCTCTGCTGCTCCTAGAATGATTCCCTGATTTTTACTACCACAACTGCATATTTAGAGTCAGCAAGCCAGACTCTGAAGACTTAGAGACAGTACTTAATGTTGTGTTAGCTCTTCTGCAATAATGTTAGAATAATTCCAACTTACTAGCAGCAAACATATTCGACATGTCACCAGAACCACCAGACTCCAGGTCTCATGTAATTCTGAACTGACTAGTGCAAGAGCAATATTTTCTGCCCTAGGAGCCAGTGTACCTCTGGCAAGGAACACAAACTGATAAAGGAGATGTAAGGAAACATTATATGAAACTCTTGCAGAACTGGACAAAAATTCACTAGATATACTGAATATGACCACTAAGGAAAACATCTTTTCCTGATTTGCTCTTTGTGGTTTCTTTATGCCTATCATAAAATCTCTGAATTTCTAACATCACATTAACCAAATCTCCCTTATTCAGAATGGTTACATATTCCCGTAGGTTTTATAGGACCACTACCAAGGACACTTTACCCTGATTTAGTACTAAGGTGTAGCCAATTTTGGAACAATACCTACTTACCATTTTTATTTCCATGAGACCCAAGTTAAGAAAAACAGTTGTCCGTATGATCAGAAAACCAGTCATACTTTCCCATTTCCTCATGTCAGTGGCCTCTATCCACCATTACACACTGCTAACTTCCCTGCACCGTGCTTAGTTCTTCAGGGCAAAATACACACTTATCTAATTAAACTCAAGACACAAGCAATGACAAGTAAACCAAGATGGTTGGACAAAACATTCTTTATGACATACCCAGGAACTTTACAATGAATAGCTCACATTGTGTGATACGTACACAAGTTTCTTCCTTGTTTATCTTGAGCTGAGAAAGAAAAAACACCTTATGCATTATGAAAGCTGTGTATGCATCTTTTTATTCTGTGAATTGCCAGGTGGACGTGTCCTTTACAGACCTCTCCCTCAGTATCACAGGGAAAGCAAATTTGTATGCTAGTGTAGAGTGATGAAAGATTAGAAATCAGAACCATTTAAATTATTTATAGAACACCACTGATTCCTCAAGAAGGCCATGTGAAGCAGCCTGCAACTGGCCCAAGGAATCCTATGAAAGAGTAAGATCATGTAATAGCTATTTTGTATTAATATTAATGTTTTGTGAAATTCAAGGCAGTTTAAAAATTACCTACATCAGTAAAACAGGATCTTCCTCTATAATATTCATTTCAGATAGCTGTTATTAACCAAGTTTTTACTGGCTTGTTCCTAAGATCAAAGTCACTGCTGAATGAAAAAGGCGTTTTCCTCCCTACAAGTAGCAGTCTTCACATTTTTTATAATGAAAACAAACTCAAAACTCCACAAACTGACACCAGGAGAAAAAAAGGCAACAAAAAAACCACAAACAAACAAACCCCACACCACAACTCAGGAAGACTACAGCTGAATGCAAGCATGATCCTAAGATACTCCATATAAACTAATGGCATTTTTTCACTTTGCGTCTTTTGTCATTCTGAAATTCCAACTTGAATCTACTAAAGTCTTACTTAGAAAAGTTTAATTGAAAACAAAAATATATGGGAACATATTTGTTCCAGATGCATAAATATTTTCAAATAAAAACCACTAAGGATTTAATACCAGCTGGGACTAGAGTTGGTAATCACAGATACTTAACAATCTTAGACTAGATACTAAAGCTCATGTGTTAAGGAATTAGGGGTTTCTTTCATTACTGCTGTTAGCTAAACCAACAGGAATACAAACATACTCGTAAAATTGAGGAGTTACACAAACACAGAATAGGAAGAAACGAGAATTAGAGAAAGACTCCACATCATTGTGTTGGTTCATGTCACTTCCTGCCATCAGTGACTGTATTGTCTTTCCATTAGCTTAGCAGAATCATATTTTAAATCAGGGAAAGAAGAAACAGCCAACTGAAAGCTTTACACTGCTAGAAATAAAGTTATAAAGTAAGTTATAAAGACCAGACTCTAGTTTAAATTAACAATTGTTGTTACTTAGTTTTCTCTCTGGAGAAGGAAATAGACTTGTCTTTATTGAACAAGGTATTACATTTTAATGCTACAAACCATCTGAAGAACCCTTACCTAGAGCAACTGATCGACAAGTAGTCACTTTGGCAACCAAAGCTGCTTCCATACAGCCACAGAATCATGGATTAGCTGAAGGTCAGTACATGTAAAAGCTTATATGCAATACATTTTGGATAAGGTGCCATTAGTCTTGAGAATATGCAGTCCTTCCAAACACCCTGCTAGATGAGCTTTGAGACAAGGCCTGATATTCCAAAACATTCTAATGATCTGGGTTTAATAAAACAGGTTTGCAACACTGTCAGAGTTGCCAATTTATTCAGAGTGAAAACAATAACATACTGAATATTTGGCAAGCATCAGACTACCTACAACCCCTCAGTTTCCTAAGGATACTTTGATAGGATACTTTGGGACCTTTTATAAGCTATTAAAGAGAAACCAGACACCTCCCTAACCCTTACAGAGCAGTGCAGGTTAGGATGAGAAGAACAAGATCCTTGCTTCCCACCTGACAAAACAGTCTCCCATCAGCACCAAGAATTGCAACAAACTGCATCAAAAAACAGGTGGAAGCACTACAGGGGAGGATAAGACCAGACACATGCTACAAGAAAGGCTGCTGAGAGATGGTGTTCATTTTCATAAAGTAAGTGTGTACTGGTTCAAAAATAACAAACAAAGCACAAGAGTTTACCAGAAAGTTAATATTTAATTATAATCTACCATCTATTTAAATTTTTTCTAACCAATTTGAAAGAAAACCTGGGTATATAAAAACGAGGAACTGGTGGTTATTATGAAGTATCATTTAATATTTCTTCCCCTTTCTAATGTTGTCTGACTGGTATAAATGCTCCACCTGATACAACAAACACAACTTGGGAAACCAAACACACTGTCAGGTTTCCTGTGATTTCAAGCTTGTCTGTACTAATCCCAGTCTCATTTCACACCCACACATCAGGCTCCCTCCCTAGTTAGCTTGGGCTCCTGCACATAGCTTCCTTATGACAATCTTGCAATTAACACCCACATCTCCTCCCCAAATGATGCCAACTCTTCTATGAAGCATTCAGTCTATGAAAACCACACCCCCTTTCATGCTCTTTCATCTGCCCCTTTTGCAAACTCAGAATAAGCATCTCTCGGGGAGGTGACTCATAAGTGTTCAGCCCTTTTCACAATGTAAAAGAGCTTATCTAATAAAACAAAGCACATGTACAATGTTGCATCAAGAACCAAACAATATTCATGCTTGTAGATCAGGCTGGGGAAAAGACTTATCTGAATTTTCATCTGTCAGCTAACTAGTTTCACTGCAGAGTAAGATAAAGATGATCCAATGACAAGCCAAAGTCTAGGACCTCTGCCTCTTACTCAGCTTTTGTTGTAAAAGGTTTTCTAAAGTTTCTGTGCTCAATTTTTACGCTTAGATAGAGAATACTAGTGTTTCTTCCTTCAACTCTTTTTGTATCCTACATTGTACCTGCTAGAGTCAGGAGAAAAAAAGAAAACGTACATTCTTCAGATGACAAGCATTTCAACTATTTCATATCCTGTAAGCTAAATAATGTGGAGATATTCTGAAACAAACAAGAAAAAAAAAAAACAAAAAGAGGAGTCTTGCCAACTCAAGAAAATCCTGGCATACCGTCTGTTGGGTTCTCATCAATGTGCCACAAGTAACCTACCTCTGACTTACAGGGTATGTAGGTCACAATGTATTTATTGCTCTCCAGAAGTCACAGGGCATTAAAGGACAGCTAAAGCACCTTTGATAATTGCTGTATATTCATTTCATTTGTAAGCAATTACTGTGATTGCCACAGGAGTATTGCACAACAGTTACACTATACAGGTGTGAACACAAACAGAACTGAAACACGAAACATTGACAGGATGCTCCAGAGCCCACGGTGTCTAAATGCACCTGAATGCTACTGGAGACTCTGTCAGGCATCTCAAATAAGACTGAAGTCTCCAGCTCACTTTTCATAGGATGGGTGGCCATCCTGCAAAAACTGATTGTGACACCCAGCACTCCAAACAGAAAGCTCATGACTCAGCAAACAGACTTCTGTTCTGAGCTACCTATTACACACACACAGACACACACTTATCTTACCTGCAGTTAAAGCATGTCAACAGGTCAGCAAGGAAAAATTGGCTCTGGCAGCTCTTCCATTTGGTCAAGAATCTAGACTTAAAGTTTCTTCAGCTTTCAGTAGCATTCAGCTTTCCACTACAGACAAGGAAAGGCAGAAAAAGTAGAAAAGTAAAAATTATCATTAACAGAAATCTGGCAGTGTAAAAACTGAGAAGTAAAAACCTCCATCTTAAAGAGAACAAGATAATAAACTCTCAAATTCACAAGAGTGGCAGTAACAGAGCATATTTCACAGCACAAGACACGTCCACACAGACAAGGTCAGAGCTTCCAGACCTTTCACCAATACCTTAGTAAGAAGCCCTTGAAAACACCAAGGGCATCATCAGCTAAGAGCTCACACCACTGCAGAAGCAATCCATATTTGCCTTCCTTGCTGCCTTCTGCTCAGTGCTGCAATTCAAAAACATTTCCATCCACGCTGCAACCCAAAAACAATCATGCATAACACACTGAAATAAGTCTGAAGCAATTAAGAAACTGTTCTGGCTAAAAAGTAACCACTGGGGGAAAAAAATAAAACACAGAAGCAGAAAAAAGTGGTATTACACTGAATACTAAAGCTGGCTACACTGCCAAAAAACTGATTACAAAACTCACTTTTCAGACAAGAAATGCATCATAACAGCATCTTGTTAAACAAGTTAAACACATGCAAGGGAGAAGGAGAAACCCACACCTTTCTGTCAACACTGAAGTAATTCACATTAAATTTATATTTGACATGTAACAAGGCTGCACACATACAGAAAAATGCAAGTATGAAAAGCGTGTCTATTCATTTACACAGTGCTTAGCATTCAAAATTGATTTTACAGACATCCTGCTAACCTGCCTGACAGAAATTCCTCCAGACTACACAAATTAATTCAAAATAAGGAGACTGTCATTTTTCTGTGTCTTATAAGCAGGGAGGTAAAACTCTGAAAGGTCTTCTGTATGCTGAAAGGAATCCTGCAAAAGTTTAGAAAGTATATACATCAAGGCAAAAATATTTTTTTATAAACATAATTTTTGACCAAGAACTCATAGTTTAAAACAGGTTTTTAAACAGATTTCCCATAAGAGGAGCATGAAAAAACAGCCAAAAATTAAGGCCTTATGGGAAGATACTGTTTTTATATTGCAAATATAACATGGTTTCAGTACATGCTAGACTAGATGACCCCAGAGATCCCTTGCCATGTCATGCTCCTGAATTTCAGGGATAATTATATCAGGTTCCTCCACATACGTAACCAGAAATTTCATAAGAGACTTTTAGCATCATTTTCCCCCTCAACTACAACAAAGAGGTAGTCCTAAAAATTAGCCAGTTTCCAAGTGAAATGGTAACAGGGTCAATCTCTCTATCCTCCAGATCATCTCTAAAATGTGTCCTAAAACAGTAGTAAAATACTGTTCACAAAATTCTACCTCACTAAATCCTGCTATTTTTAATATATTTTCTTATTACTCAAAATAATTGCAAGTGAGGGCCCTAAAGGAAGGAGATTTCTCCATAATTTGTAATTAATACTAATTTCTCTCCTGTCTGCTTCATACATCCATCGTATCTGGTCATAAAAATAAGGTTCCAAGTTTAATTTGTTAAATACATTCTCTCTATTTTTGTTTTGCTATGTCATTTATCTGGGTACATTTTCAAGTGGAGCCTATAATTATGTTCTTGACCAGACTGTTTTTTAGCTTAAATAATTATTTTCTCCGTTGGATTATCTTCTTTAATTTGCAGCATACCTTAAGAACTATTGTCATACACATAACAAAATAGGTATAGTCTGAATGATATCCTCATGTCTGAGGCTTGCAAGTTGATCAGCCTGGTATTTTTATTTCCTTTTACTGCACATTAAATAATCCATTAGAGGGAACAGAAAAGAGGAACAGGGGAAAAAATTGAAAGAGAAATTGCCCCTACCCAGAGTCCAAACTAAAGTCCTAAAGGTAACGCACAGCCTCCCTAGAAATCATTCCTTCCAGCATATGTGGGAAAGGAGTATGCAATAAGCATCTGTGAGGGGCTGCAAGTGAACAGAATTAAGGGAGCCTTGGGGGATGGCAAAACCTCTCAGAACATTTGTTTTAAAGATTCCAGCATGCTTCCATCTAAATATAATCTTTTATCTAGAACCACAAGCCTGAAAATGAAAATTGGTACAAGAGACTGAAACCAAGCCAATGAAGAACAGACACATGAGGGACAATCCCATTTCTGACATGGCGAGTGCATGTTTCCAAACATATGCTTAATAAAAGATTACACAGTGGTGCCATATTATCCAAACTTATTCAGTGTTTCAGCTTCAAAATCCTGCAAGACTGACTCAATCAATCTTTGTTACTGCTACTGAGGCAGTAAAGAAAATCACAAAGGTCTGCTCTTTTGCAGGCTACAAAAAATTTCTCTATGATATGCAGTTAATGTGCAGGTTTTAGAGAGAAGGCATTCAGAACACGGAACGATTCCCTGACCCAACATCTGTAAAAAAAACTGAATCTGAAACCTTAGCACCAAGCTATGGAAGATGTTCAGAACCTAAGTGCCTTTAGCTTCCCAAATAATTTGGGAAAAAAACCAACAAGAACCCACACAAAACCAAACCCACAAAGACATCCCTTAGATTAGAGTGCAAAAGAAGACTCAGTCTAGTATATGAAAGAACAAAAATTTGAATAATTTAGCAAGTTCCAATTTTGAATCATCCTTTTTAATATTATTTTTAAAAGCTGTAATTAAATTAAAGAAGCATGGTGCTAATTGAATGGAGAGCTTCCTGTAGTTGTGGCCCAGGAGAGTCATATTAATCACACAGTATCACCAGTTTAGTATTGCCAGATAGGAAATAATACATCCTTATCTCCAGGGAGCACTGACACTGGGATCTCTTTGCAGGCACTGACAAACCATTACTGCCAAGCACAGTCTTGCCTTATGTAACACTCTTGGAAGAGCAAATATTTTGCTTTTGCATCAAAAACACAGGCGAAAAAGCAGGCAACACCAGGCACCAAGTAAAAAATAATACACATCTGCATTCTGTATCCTGAATGGTAAGAAAGGGGAACAGAGGGAGAGAGAGGAGATAAAGGTTCTGCCTTCTCATTTCTGAAAACTGAGACAGGTGAGGAAAACATGAAATGGTAGAAGAACTGCTCAAAAACTTGGGTCCAGACATAAAAATGTCATATTTTACCTAATATTTTCTATCTCATATGACTTATATGAATTTTGTATATTTTCTGGATCACAGAATTCATACAAATACTATGATTCATAATTATAGGAATATAAGAAAAAATATATATCTCAGCTCATATTGCTTGGATAGCTTGAAATTCTGTCCTAAAATGGGTGTGGTGAGGCATGCATATTAAAAAGCTTTAGAACATAATCAGTTCTTAGTAGTACCCTGCATGAATTAGGATGCTCTACTTTGTATGAGATCATCAAATCATAATAGACAGCAGTTTTCAATGTTTCTTCAGTCCACAGGAAAGCAGACTGTCAAACTTTCTTTTAACAGGCAGGTTATCAGGACATTCTCAGAATGGCAAAACCCTTTTCAAGGATTTATATGTTTTCTCTCTCTCTCCCTCTCTTTTTTTTTTTTTTAACACAATTAATTTTGAACTCGGGGTTATACCGCATTTATTTGAGAGGAAAGTTGTCCTTAGAGACTGTATTGCATCCCATGCATCTTAACCTACACCACTACCCAAGCTGGATATTATGAATGATGCATAGCCTTGTAGTTTGGGAAATTCAAATTGCTTTCCTTATCTTTTCCCTTCATGTGAGAGCCCAAGAAAACAATTCCAGAAACCATAGTCCACAGATATACAAATCAATACAAACACTCCCAGTACCAACAGATACCACTCAAAACAGCAGATGGACTTTAAAATATTAAGAGGGAAGTATGTCCCGGTTTCATACATGCATGAATTAAGATAACAAATGCATCGTAGAGGTGGTACCTCCTGGGAAATCTCCCTCTGTGAATAACAAACCAGAAATCTTCTAAACTGCAAATTTTACATTAAAATGTGCCTATTTGCTTTTGATTTAAAGATCAGTTGACACTGCAGGACTTCCTCAAATCTTTATTTTCCTTCTGCTATTCACAGTTTTGCCTAATAACATGCAGCTGAAATTAAAACCTTTGTTTAATGTCACTGTTGTTATCCCTATCATTTGGACAAGAAATATCATGCAGTGAAGAGCCTTCTGTTTTGGACTGTTACTGGGCAAATAATTAAAGAAAAAAATCAGTGTATTCAAATAAACACAGGCTACCAGGGCAGCACAATAAAGGGTTGTTTACAACATACAGCAGATTACACGAAAGAGTTTTCCAAATTTTCACTAGCACAAGCTGATTAAGTCTGTGTGGCAGAGAGCAGACTCACACAGGTCTGGAAGCAGTAAAACCCCAGTGGCTTGGATGCAACACCACACAAATATGACAAAATTGTTTTCAAAGCTAATCCAGGCATTTTTACACCACATTTCCTTGCACTCCCTGTTCTAGGATTTGCTCCTGCAGAGCCAGTGTGGGTATAAGCCATGCCCACAGTCATTTTTTCATGTTGTTATCTCTAACAGGGAGTTCTAGCTATTTTTCAACAGCCACAGCACTGCAAAGTTAGAAGTCTCCCTCATCTACTCCATGCAGGTGAAAAGGGAAGAAAAAACAACAGAAAAAGAAACATAATGTTTTGGTATCTTCTGGATCCTCCTTGTCAGTTGAAATATAAGAGTAGAGGTACCAAGAAAATGAAGTCTCAGTATGTGCTCTCCCTGGATTTTACACATCATGCTGCACCACAGTAACCATCTCCTTTTTGCACTCAAAGGATAAAAAAATCACCTCAAAGTCATCTAGTCCTTCCCCCTGTGCCATGGTAACACACATCATGTTTCTGTCACAACTCACAGCTGCTTTCATTACCTGCTCTTAAAATCATACACAGGTTTTTCTGATAATATATTCCAATGCAACAATGTCTTACCAAGCAAGGAAAGAAAACAGATCCCTGTGAAAAACACGTTTATCTCATACATTTAGACAAACCCTCACTTTCTCATTTCTCCACTATCTTCTTCACTTCTTTGAAGCTAAAATAACACCTCCCAGTTCATTCAGTCATTCCTCCAGACATCCAGGTATTCTTACTGCTCTTCTCCAGACTCCCTCCAACAGGTTCATATTACCCTCTTTTTCTCCTTTTAAATTATTTTTTAATTAATTCCATCTTCAAAACATGACACTACATCAGTATTGGTTGGGAAGATTACTTCATTTAACTTGTAGAACATAATTCTGTTTACCCATATGTGATGCAGACACAGGATCCACAATAAGATCTGGAAAGGTCCTTAAGGTTAACTGAAGCAAGCCTCAGGGAGAAGCATTTGGTCCTTCGGGCCTTCTCCAATTGCTCCCATCAACCAGGAGGCAGAAATTGCTTTAAAGAAGCCTTGCTGTGTTTGAAATAAGGAACTGTGCTATAGGGTTCTGTAATACAAACTTCAGTCCCAACCTAAGAACCAGCTTTATTTAAAAAAACCCAAAACCTTCTAAGAGCAGAATTCAATCATTTTTGACAGTATCTTGGTATGACATTTTCTAATTTTACAATTCTATAGCAATGTTAACTCCTGTTATTCTTGTTGTCTACTAAAATACATAAATCCTTCATGTATATATCCAAAAAATACCTCTCACCCCTAAACAAGAACACTATCTCATGAGTCCATTTATAGGGAAAACAATGTTTTTCAAGCAGTTTAGCACTTGCCCACAGTCAATTCCTCCAGACATTCTTTAATAAGACTGAAATGTTGACAGTTTCTACCATAGAGTCAAGCTACCAGAGACCTACTGCTCCTCTTCTGTTAGCATTTTGGAAAGAGAAATTGTACTATTCTAATGGTTTAATCTTAAAAATAAAATCATATGGGCTACTGCTTATTTCCTTGTCATCTTCTACTGCTTTGGGAGGGTTTAATTCCCAAGAAAAATACTAAAACAAATAAATATAAACAACTGAGTCTACAGTTGCTCTTTTCCACTTGCCCCTTGCCCCTGACACCTGTACAGACAGACACTACAATCCCTCTGAGTGGCACAGTATTACACATAGCCTCCATGAGTTAAGTAACTGCAGCAGCTCAAGGATTACATCAGCCAACCCGTACTCTTTCAACAGTGTTTTTGTAAACACTTCAAACTTAACCTAACTGCTCTAAAACTCACTCTTTCCTCACACCAGCTTAGGGTTTTAGGACTTGCCTTGGACATCACGTTCCCCTCCAAGTCCCAGCATCTTTTATTAGACCTGAGGTGAAGAAACAAACAAAAAAGACCTCAGCCTGCTTTGCACTATCTGTCCACAGCTCCACTAGTCAAACAGGAGCAAACCTCCTCTGACTTCCTTTTTACTAATTTTGTATTTCTACAATGATTTCTCATTATTCTTTTGGAGCTGGCCATTCTGAATGTTGCATTTTAATTATATGTGTGTGTGCTTTAATTTTACAGTTGTCCTTGGCAATCCAGCTGAGAATTCCTTTCCCTCCTTGCGTTTGCTGTTGAAGAGCTCACTAGTAGCCAAGCCAGCTTCTCACTACTTTTCATATTTTCCTCTGTGGAAGAATAGTTTTAATTTCTGCATTAGCATATGCCACAGACTCCAGTATTCCTGCTTCTGAATAAATAATATTTTTATCTCAGAATATTTAAATGTAAATTGAATTATAACTGATTAGACCACATTATCTCCTGACACTGAGCCCAATGCCAAGTGCTCCTGAAATGTTGCTGTTGACTAGATGCCTCTTTTAAATCTGAACTGTTGTTACTTTAAATGTTTGCAAAACAAATGTACACTAGTAAAGAGAATATGCCTTGCTGCCAATACAACAAAGCCTTATCCCCCTCACTTGCTGCTACTTTAAAAGCAAACAGTAACGTTTCATCTACTAAACTTGAGCTATTGAAGTTGCTAAAAACACTACTAGCAAAAGATATAATTTTCAAATAACAATGCATTATAAATGCAGTCTTTGCTAAACTGCCTTAGTTGTAGCTCTCTGGACATTTAATTTTATTTTTTTCTAACAATAAAGGTTCTTGTGAGAAGAAAAAAAATTCTCCAAGTTCAAGGATTCCACTGGCATCCAAGCAAAACAAACCTAGCCCTATCTAGCCAAAGGAAAATTTTCAAATTAATCTCAATACTACTGTGTGTTCTGCTTTATCAAGACCAGCAAGTCAGGAAGCCATAAGCACTGCGCCGTTGCTGGCAAACATCACCTCTGTAAAAATCATGCCAGCAAAATACGCTGAAAGCAGATGCAACCACTGACAGCCATAAAAACCTCTGTGTTATCTGGCAGCAAGTTCATGGAAATATCTTCTAGTGTTGTTCACACTACTGGGACCAAAATATTAAGAACAGAATCATTGCAAAGGCAAATCAATTTCTGCCCTCCATGCTTTTTCTCCATTCAAAATTTACTCTCACTTCACAGGCTTCTCATCCTATGAATATGTTTCAAGAAGCTGATAAAGAACTTTCTAATTGTTTACCTGAAATCACTCCAAGCAGGCAAGCATAATTAATCTTAATGCAAGTCAGCAATTCAGAAAGGAAATTATCCTGTTACACCTATTGCTGACTGTGTGTTCTTACGTGTTCTTTGCTTCCGTGTACTGAATGGAAAAATGGCCAATTAAAAGGAAAAAGGAAAAAAAAAAAGAAAAAAAAGTTCCCAATCCACACCAAAGGCATTCCAAGGACATTGGGTGATTTGAGAAGAACATCAGAGCAAAAAAAAAAAAAAAAGAGCAACATACTTTTCGGAAGATCTTTATTGTCTACAGTAAATTTTTTGGCTGCTTAGCACCTATTGTCACTTTACCTTGGTCAGGCACACAAGGCAGAGAAACCAGTACAATTCTAATTCCATTCACAGAGAGGAACAGAGCCCTCACTTCCAAAACAAATCCATGCTGTGGCTGGGGCATGAACTTCTTGCAAAGGCCAGCACTGGAAATCAATCAGTTCCTCAAAAGGAGAGATAAACTTTTGACCTCCATAGGTCTTCTTACAGGAATACAGAATTTATAACACTGAACTAAAACATATTTATGGCACGAGTGAAGTGTAAAAATGCCACAAAAGTGCAAAGAGGAAGCAGCACAGTTCTGTTTACTAAGAGCCATGGGTCCAGTGTAGCAACTTACTGATGTTCTACCTTCAACTTGTAATTATGAAAGGTACACCTCCCTACTCATGCTTCCTTCTTCCCCTGTATGTTTAAGGCACACATGCTCACACAAGCACTACTCAGTGTAATGCCAGTACACAGAAATTCAAGTTATCTCTCCCTCTCAGGATTGCTGTGTTAGGGCAGGGGCTTGCCACAGCAAAATGAACAAACACAATTCAATAACAACCTATGCTACTTTTTGGCTGCACAACAGCAACTTTTTAACCACAGCTCTCTGACTAGTGTGTAAAAATCCTAAACATCTGAAAATAATTTAGTTATTATAGTAATTGTTATTATATAATTATATAATATTATTATATAATTATATTAACTGTTAATTGTAAATAAAACTAACTCAAAAGTATAATACTCTCTTCCCCTCCTGCTCAGGGGTATCTGAGGTTTTACAAAAGATTTTGTGAATGCAAGTGGGATTGATTCTTCAGAAGTGTAACCCTTCAACTGTTAGCCAACAGCTAAATTTAAGTTATAATCCAAAGGTTTACTGGAATATAAAGACTGTCAATACTTTAAAAGTTTTCTTTTTTTCACATGCACTAGGAAATGCGTCCAGTTGTGAGCAGCTCAAGGGCATCATTTGATCAGTTCCACAGGCAAACTCCACTTGCATTGCTAGAATAGTCTTTCTATATAAAAATTCTCACAGAAAGAAATCCTACCCTTCACCAACATACAATACAGGCAACTTGCAAAAATGAGCTAGAATCAGAAGGATAATGGGCACAATTGTCTTTCAGTAATAGTTACTGATGCAAAGCACGTTTTTATTACCACACAGATTTCCTGT